>CAAKHG010043752.1:0-33075 GCA_901007715.1 Dactylopterus volitans
TTTGACTTCTTGACAACACATCAACAACAAACGCTCACATGCTGAAATTAACTATAGAGACCAAAGCCACTTTTTGGTACACGTGTTAATTAGTGTTATTTCATTCGGGTACTTTAGCAGAGGGCCAGCAGGGATTGACTCGCTTTTTGGAAACAGCCCCAAGTGGCCATTTGAGGACCTGCAGTTTTGGGCGCCGGAGTTCCGTTTTTCAGCCCTTTGATGAGGTTCGACAAAACATGCCAGATCCAGCGTTTTTCACGACACACTGATCCAACAATGGGTGTGTTCGAATTTGCCGTTATTTGTCAGCCTTGTTTGGTTTGGGAAGGTCAGTCAGTGTTTTTCGTAGTGAACCATTCGCCGGGTTATTTTATAACTACGCGTGGACTGAAGTTAGGCCGTGGTCAAATAACGTTTGTTGAAAGAATAAAAGCATGCACGCCCGTGAGCTTGAACTGCACACCTCACTTTTGTTGGCATTTATGTGATACCTGTGTTCCAGTCGAATCAGTCGCAGGATATAAAAAACTTGTTGTGAAATCACGAGGTAGAAATACACATAGTGGGCATACTGCTGTGATCATGGTCATAATTATATCCAAGTGATGCCACATAGTTATGTTGTGGTGACTCCTCTTGGTAAACCTCTTAAAAGCTCCTGTTTGAAAGAAATTGTAAAAAAAAAAAAAAAAAAAAAATACAAAACTCTGTGGACTTTTGGACCTGCTACACACACACACACACACACACACACACACACACTAGCCTGCAGAGAAGTTTTGAGATCCTGGAAAACGCGGACAACTCTCCAGCACCTAGCCGGAGGGGCAGGAAGCAGCTAAATGGAGGACGTGAAGTGATTACATGGAATCCCAGCGATGACAGTACGAGAAACCATATGATTGCCTAACGGGCGGCTGTTTGTATTTTTTTTGAAGGAATTTCCGGAGAGAAATAAAGTAAAAGCGGTGACAAAGACCAAGTCGGTGTCTCCAGGCATGGTAAGGCGACAACAGAATCTCATGAAATCCATCAAACATGCCAATCAACCGTTCACGTTCATTGGTCCCTGTGATTAATATCCTCTCATACGCTGCCAGGACGTGGGGATGCTGGAGATCCCTGCTGAGCTGTCAGCCAGGTTTCGCAGCGCGACAGGTGAGTCGCGTCAGAAGCCGAATCGGAGCGGTGACGTCACGAGCCTGGACCTAATTTTAAACCCGGCCCGAAGGCAAACCCATCCAACCACCGCTCCCACGACGCCTGTGATTGTAGTTTCGTTTCGTTCCAACAGGGCCGCAGCACGGATCAGGGGTCACAGAGGTCGCGCCTCCACAGGTGAAGGCAGAACACAAGCTGAGCCTGCCGCCGGATATCGACAGATACCCGTTCTCTCGCTATGCCAATTCCATGTTGAAGGTGAGCGATGTAGCTCGACTGCGCAGACGTTTGCGCACACACACCTTTGGATCGGCCGCAAACGCTGTTTAATGAACGTTAGCGATGAACTTCTGTGGGGATATTTGACCGAGCTGAGTGCTGGTGTGGAGATTTGGACCAAATCAAAGATAGAAAAATGGGCTACGTAACCTCGGATCTTCTCCTCCGGCGTAGCTGGAGCTCCCCACACCTGCCCAGGTTTTCCCACGTAATACAAAGCTGTGTTTATACGATTCGGCAAGACGTCTCAAAGGACGAGGCCTGGATGGTCGGTGGTCTCGTCATAGACCTGCCAGGCACACGTGGGACTCTGTCATGTGTTTGTTGATGGAAAGTCAAAGCATTTTTCCATAAGACACGTATATTCCAAAAAAAATAAAAAAAATCTTTCTGCTTTAATGTGTAAGACTCTTCCTCAAAGGAAGAGTCAACAGTTAAGTCAAATGAACATTTACAACTATAATGTCAAGAGAGTGCTCGGCCTAATATTTTGCACCCTCAGATTTGTAACCGCTGCCGAGGGCATTGCAAGATGGTAAGTCGGCGATAGAAACGGCAAAGTTGCTTATGCGGCTTTGCTTTGGTATCGGATGGTTAATGGCTGCGAGCCCGTTGGAGAGTCTGAGGCGTTTGGGTGAGGTTCAGACTCATGAAGCGACCTGCTGCCGAAAGGGAACAACGTTCTCTGCTGAAAGCGATACGTAATATAAAACCCCGCCATAAAAGCATGTTCTTTGCGGTCCATTTTCCATATTTAACAACATGAACCGCCGGACCAAAGAGCAAACACATTCAGCATGAATCCTGGATGCTGTGTAAACCATTTCTGATGCGTTCTTGTTTTGGAGCTGCGCGCCGGCGGAAGGAAGTTGTTTTGAAAGCATGGAATCATTTTGTGTTTATCTGGCTTATTTTTTGCACAATTTGTCCCCAGGATACATGGTGCCAGCCTCAGGGATACCCCCTCCAGAGACCCCTCACCGCTCTGGAGCCAGAAGATGCCAGAACTGCTCTGGAAATTTACAAACTGGTATACAGGGGCATTTAAGGGCTCATTGTGCCACACGGTGTTTGCTCTCATTTATGAGGTTCCGTTCTATCCTTTCCTCAGATCTTGCGGTTCACCGGTGAGTCAGACCTGAGTGGCTGGCAGGAGCAAATACTGGGCAACTACATAATTGAAAAGGGCCAGAGCCGACCAGCCTTGAGGGATGAGATCCTGGCCCAGTTGGCTTATCACACGTGGGGCCTGAGTGAGGAGCAGGGCCGCCGGCAGGGCTGGCTGCTGCTGGCTTGCTGCCTCAGCGCCTTCATTCCCTCACCGGCCCTGGACAAACCCCTGCTCAAGTAGGTGCCGGGTCGTCCTTCGAACGCTGTTAAAGTCCCGCTTCGGGCATAAATGTCGGGATGCCGGCGGGAACCGGCGCGATCTGTTCGTCAGTTCAGGTCCCAGACATGGACATGAACTAGGCGACATGACCGCGCCTTAAAAAGTGACAGCCAAAGGTCACGATCGCCCCCTGGTGGCTGGCTGCAGCGTTGGTGATAAACGCGACCTCAGGGTATGGAGGATGGGACTTGGGGCAAGCTAAAATATCAAAGCATTCATCATGTTGTTGTTTTTTTTTTTGCTTTTTTTATTTGAAAACCTGGTTTCTGGGGGGGGGGGGTTTCTTCAAATTTGGTTTCAGATCCAGAAATTCTGTCTTTTTTCTTTTTCTCTTTTTAACCATTTTACCAAGCTCCCTAACCCTGCCTAACCCTCCCACCCCGTGGTGGGTCGGGGGTTTTAGGTTCTGCGCATGGGTCATGTTGGCAAAGTGGCTACATTATTGCAGAGTGCAAAAAAATAAAAACAGAAACTGCAAGTCATTAAAAAAAAAAAAGAAAAAAGAAATGTGCTTTCAAACCACAGCGGTCACAGTTCAGTGGCTCCTGACTTCCTGATTGCTACTGTGCAGAGTCTGGCCGCCGGGTGACGCCGCCAGCACGAGACGACGGCGTCCTAAACCAAAACGGGTGGCTTTATTTTTGGGGTGAAGTGGAGGTGTATTATCTAGATCGGGTTACAATCTTTGGTCGCTGTCTGCTGCAGTCACTTTTTTTTGACCCGACCTTTGAGTGATTTTCCACTTAAGCACCCAGTGGCTTTAACTCCTTCTATCGACGGCTTGTGATTTACTTACATACATGTGCGTTGTCGAGGAAATGGGGCCTATGCCTGCTCTGTACTCTCTTACTCACAGTCACAATATGAACTTTAGCGACATTCCGTGTTTCATTTCACCAGACAAGACTAAAAAGAGTGATTTGTGTGAATATGACTCAGTACTTCTGGTTCCAGGTACGTGTCTGACTATGGTGTAGGGGAGTACCGTTCACTGTGCCAACACAAGCTGCTGACGTCCCTGCAGCTCCCGGCCCCCACTGCCCGCATCTACCCCCCCACCCAGCTGGAGTGGACCACCAACCAGAGAAAGGGCACCATGGTGCTGGATGTGCACACCTTCATTGGTGAGTTGCTTCACGAAAAAATGGAAAAATTTCCAAATTTTCAACCAAAAAAACCCCCCCAAATTCTTTACTCAAAAAAAAAAAAAAAATCCTCATTCTTAGATGAGAAGCTGACGACTGAAGTGCAGTCGTGGACCACAGGAGAGCAGCTCGCTTCATGGCTGCTGCGATTCAGGTGCTCGACCGACGCCGATCTCAAATGCACTCGCATCCGTTTGCCTCCTCATGTGACTGAAACCCCCCCATCCGCCCCCCACCCCCGCTCCATGTGTCGCTGCCGCGTTATAGGGGTGTGTCAGAGCCGGCCCAGGGCTGGTCTGTGTCCCTCCTGACCGACGAAGGCTGGTCCGACCTGGCTGGCTCGGACTTTGTCATGGACCTGCTGGCTGGAGCTGAAGCTGAAGTGCTGCCGCCGCCGGGGACTCCCTCCTCCATGAACTCTGACTACCTGTTCAGCGGCCAGGGAGACAGGTAAAGCAGAGAGACAGCCGGTCGTTTTTTTGTTTTTTTTTTCAATCCAGGATTTGCTGAAACCGTGAACATCTGTATGTGTGTGTGTCTCCATCCTTCCCTCCAGAATGCTGGCCACAGATCCGGATGACTTCATCCCACCAGCGCCCGCCATGCAAGCTCCGGGGCTGCCTCCCTTTGAGGGGAACCACTGGGAGCGAGATTATCCACAGGAAGGTAACGTCGGTGTTACACAGTGAAAATGCTGCTGCATGGTCATTTTGGAATATCAGTGTTGTACCGAACAATTTTTCTTAAATTGCTCAAAAGAAGGAATTCAACACTTCTAATGTTGGGAATCTTTTCCAAACCTTTGAGAAGCGATGGAGGGTGTGTGCTGGGTTGATTCTCACACACCTTTTTACCCTGCCTTCGATCCCCCAGCTTTTTTCATCCCAACAGCACTTACGCAGTGGAGGAACCAGGAGGAGAACCAGTAGCTTTTCCAATCACTAGACATCCTCCGCATCCCGAGCCGCGGCAAATAGCGAGGCAGACGTGCGTTACTATCAGTGCCGACCCCCCAACTCTCCCCCTACACTAACCCTGACCCACCAGTTCAGAGTTGCATCACAGTTGTGCTCTCTTCTATTGCAGCCGTTAAGGAATGTGACACGGAGGGGTCAAAACGAGGGTTATGCCTGAAGTTCATGAAATTAAGGAAAAAAAAAGAACCAACGTAGGGAAACAGTCGTGTGTGAAGAGGATTGTCACCAACTCTGCAATCAGTGCATGTGTGTGTGGCTTATGTTGCCAGAAGAAAACAGACACTATATTTCTGGTTTAAGGAGATGCCCCAAAGAGAAGTCACAACCTTGAATGCCAACAGGATCTTAAAGACTCATAAGAGAGACCAACATTATTGAAAAAGTAGTCATTTTTAGTAGACATGTAAATGGCTTATCAAGAATATTTTCTTTTCAGAATATAAAAAATAAATAGTGTCTTGGGCCAGTTGAACGTCGCCCGGTTGCCAAAGAGCAGCCTCCTAGACAGTGGGAGGGGCATCACACTGCACATCAAGCTCTAGATTCACGCTCTACTGGTTGCATTCTAAGTGGCCGAGCTCATGCTGACTCACCATCCTATAAATTTTACAAATCACTTCCTGTTCAGTAGCTGATGATAGATTATCATAATACCTATCATTTATATACACACTGAGGTCTTGTGGCCCTCCGTCTGTTTGCAGGACGCGGCCGACAGATGGACGCCTACGTTGATGACTTGTTTGACCCCGTTCTGGACCAAGGGCCACCGGTCAGTGAGGTCATCATTGAAACTGTGACTGCGGTTAACGTGCAGATTTTCTTTGCCTCCGACTGAGAAGCGTATGAAGGTTTATAGTGCAGGGTGGCACTCACGGGTCTCTGCTGTCACTGGGGGTGTAAAGTCACTGGGTTCTGCAGTATTTCCTGTTGCGCTCCGCTTGTTTTTGGCTGCTCTCTCACTCACAGTGTAAGTGTGTGTGTTTGTGTGTGTGTGTGTGTGTGTGTGCAGGACATGGAGAGAGTAGCTATGCTAAACCGCAGGATGAGGGGTGGAGGAGGGATGCAACCCGGCATGTATGCAACTGGTAGGAAAACTGAATCTCCTCCATAGCGGCATTACTAAACATTAAAAAAATACATTTTGTAAGTTTTTTTTATATATCACTGGAAGGAGGGGCTTGGAATTTAATCTTTCACAAGCACACAGGAAATCATGAACTATAAACTATAAAAGCATTTTTTCCCCCCACCACATAGATTACATATTGCAGTATAACTATCCTGATCCTACTCATTTTATTTTCGGTTTGTTGTTGACATCACGAAAATAAAAAAAAGTCAATTCAGTCTTCACATGATAATACTTCATCATAAAAAAAAATGTATTATTGTAATTTATGTGCAAATAAAAAACATTTCTCTTCGAAATGAGAGCCATATACAATATTATAAGGTCATACAGACATTAACTGTATATACTGTATTTATTGTATGTATATGTATATTAGCTTTCATATACATAAATACAGTATAAAGTGTCTGAGAATTTCAGAATACTGTAACTACTACTGCAACATATTATGAATATATACGGCTGTTATTATGAGTCTCGTTGTTGAATCAAATTATCCCGATGTTGAAAGTGTAGTGAGAACCGATCTCTCTGTTTTCCAGGTTTGCCTATGACCATGCCAAACTATCCCATGGGTAAGTGACGAGAATTTTTTTCATCAAGCATCAGACTTTTTTTATATCCTGCTGCCTTGTCGCCTTTAAATACAAAGTAGGAAAAGCATCCATCTTTGGGTTTTTGATCTCCTGTGTGATTAGGAATGCCGCTCAGCTATGGAGCACCTCCAATGATGCCCACCATGCCAAGTAATCGCTCAGCGTCATGCGTTTCTTTTCTTACAATCTTCTTCATCCTCCGCGGATTAGATGGTAAACTACCCTCTGTCATTATCGTCACACAGCCATGATGATGCCTCAGGCTCCCATGCCTGCTCCCCCCATGGTCGACCCCATGCAGCAGCTCGCAGCGTCGCAGCAGCAGGCCTTCATCAACCAGCAGGCCACCCTCATGGTGGGGAGGAGCACCATCGGGACTTCGTCCTCATCGTCATACCAGGATGGTTGCACACACCTTCCGTCTGATGTCCGTGTCTTTGCGCTCTTCAGGCCCAGCAGATGACCATGCAGGCCTTGACGCTGTCCAAGGAGCAGGCGAAGGAGCAGCAGAGGCAGCAGGCGGAGGAGCAGAGGAAGAAGGAGGAGCAGAGGAAGAGGGAGAAGCAGTGGCAGAAGCAGCAGGAGAGGTGGCAGGAGGAGGAGGAGAGGCACCGAAGACGCAGGTCCGAGAGGCGCTCGCGGGAGCGCTCCCCCTCATCCCAGTCTCCATCTCCCTCGCCTCCACCTGCCCGACCCAAAACACACACCCCGAAACGCACCTCCAGCCACCAGCAGCCCAAGCCAGAGGTCTCGCGCACCTCCAGCCACCAGCAGCCCAAGCCAGAGGTCTCGCGCACCTCCAGCCACCGGCAGCCCAAGCCAGAGGTAATGCTCTACATAGCACGTAGTTTTTTTTTGCATTTTCCTCCCATCTTCATACATTCCGATTTGCTTTTACGACCTCTCGCTGTCGCCGAGGCCCAGTTTGGGGCTGATCTGCGTGGTAGTGTTTGGTGCCATTCCACAAAACAGTGAAAGAAAAATGCGATTTGTCAGCCTTGTTGTCACATGCGCGCCCATTTTCCCCTCAGTAACCAGAATGGTTTTCCTTGGGGCAACAGTCGGCGCGCGCGACTGTGCAAATCAATATGTCACAGTAGAAGCCGCCATGAAACTCAATTTACAAATCCCTTTTAGACACGGTCGAGTCATAAATATACACCAGGCTGCTGCTTTTTCCCTACAAACTGAGTTCAGTTGCGATATTAGAAATTATTAAAATTAGATCTACTCCACCTCTGTCATTAGCAAAATTCAGGGGCTTAAATTGGAGGTTTTAAGTTGCATACCGAACTGCGCTTGTAATGTCACCAATCATGCCTGTGATTACTCCAAGCAAGCTCACAAAGGTCCAGCTCTGCACAGACGTCCTCCGGCACGGTGAAGTGCAAACAACACACTGATGATAAACAACGAGTATCATACATTCTTGAGCGGAGGATCAACCAAGGCTTCTCATACCACTGCTATGCTGACGACACCCGACTATTCCTATCGTTCCCGCCGGGAGACCTCACTGTCTCGGCGCGGACCTCACCATGCCTCTCCGATATCTCAGCATGGATGAAAGAACGCCACCTCCAGCTTAGCCTCTCGAAGACTGAGCTCCTCGTCATTCCAGCCAGTCCCTCGATACAACAACAGATAAACATCAAGCTTGAAACAATCAAACTTGTGCCCACAAAATCTGCCGGAAACGTGGGTGTCATGATTGATGACCAACTAACCTTCAAGACACATGTAGCATCAAGTGCCCGATCATGTCGTTTCACCCTGTACAACATCAGGAAGATCAGACCCGGCCTATCTGAGCTTTCAGATAGGCCAACTCCAGGTACAGGAGCTCATCATATCACGCATTGACTACTGTAACTCCCTACTGGGCATCAAACCTTTGCAGATGATACAGAATACGGCGGCGCATCTTTGTTCAAAGCCCGACACTGGCCTCCCTGTAGCCGCCCACATCAAATTCAAAGCCCTGACAATAGCATTTAAAGTAGCAACTAGGGAGGCTCCCACCTACCTGAACTCTCTCATCCACGTCTACACTCCCTCCCGCTCACTACGATCTACGAATGAAAGGGGCCTGGTCCTGCCATCCCAAAAAGGCTCTGAGTCTATAACCAGATTGGCCTCGTCTGTGGTTCCTCGGTGGTGGAATGAGTTACCAAACTCCGTTCGTTCCGCAGAGTCCCTCGCAGTCTTTAAGAAAGGACTAAAGACCCGGCTCTTCCATGAGCACCTTTGCACCTGAATCAACATATCGAGGACAGAAAGAGACAAAAAAAAGCACTCTATCGTTGCCTCTGTGCACTGCCAGTTGGCACCTATGTCCTATCGGACACAAAACTTTGTTGAGCACTTACTTACGTGGTTCTCTCTTGACTAGATCTTGCTTGTGTCGCATTATCTCCCAGATGTACCTCGCTTTGGACAAAAGTGTCTGCTAAATGAAACTGTAGCACTGTAACACTGCAAAGCCCAACGGTTCATTGCTGGACTGAGCTAAGTTCCGCCCGCAGCCGTTGAACAGAAGCTTGCAACATCTCCGCTGCCTCTGCATTCGTGGCATCAGAGAGTAGCATGAATGAGGGCATGAAGACGAAAGCAGCAGCACCCCAGTTCTTATTAGCGCATGTTGATCAGGTATCTACCAATGAAACATCTTTCATAGCATTTAAGCCGCCCTTGCACACTGAATTAGGTTTTTATGCAATATAATATAAAAGATCGGCATCAGTCTCGTTATTAGTGAATAGTACTGGGTTGTTATACGCTAAAATATACGGTAAAATTAACGTCACTGCATGAATGCGATACAGATGCTGCGTTACGGCTGTAGTTCCCGACCCAACGAAGCGCCGGACGCTCTTCCTCTGTGGTAACTGAACTGCGGTAACATGCTGCACGTTTGTCACCATGACAGCCGGTGACAGAGGGGGACTTACCAGACCCGGACGAGCTGCAGTCTGTCAGAGACAAGAGGGACTACTTCCAGAAGATCGGTGAGCGGAGCGGATCGCCGCCTGGTGGTCGAAAGTGCTGCCTTTTTTTTTTTGTTTTGTTTTTTTTAACCACACTATTTTCCAACTTGAAAATGAGGAGCTCAACATTATATCCCCCACCTGCTCATAACTATGATAGGAATGTGCGTAGAAAATAGGGCGATGTCCCTTTAAATGCCGTTAGATACAAAACGCAGAAGAGTGCAAGGGTGCTTTTAGTTAGAGGTCCATTCGAAACGCTCTGAATTATCATGCTTAATTTTTTTTTTTTTTTTGTATATGTCATGGTTCCTCCTTCCTCACATCTCTCCCGTCAAGGCTTTCAGCCTCACGGTGGAGCCAAAGCCCAAAAGCCACGTCCAAGCCCCTCCGCCCAGGTCAGACGCCAAGAGTCCCCTCCAACACCTCCTGCAGCACCTCCAGCACCTCCTGCAGCACCTCCAGCACCTCCTGCAGCACCTCCAGCACCTCCAGCACCTCAAGCACCTCCAGCACCTCCACCTCCAGCACCTAAGCCTGTCGGTGAGAGCGCGGAGCAAGTTGAAGGGGCCTGTCGTTCGTAAGGGGGAGTCGTTCGTAATACTGTGTAGAACGTGAGAGATAAATGTCCGTCTCTCACCTCCCTCAGCGAAGCAGCCGCCCGCCCCTCCTGCCGCAGCACCCGCACCCCTGGTAAAAGCCACTCCCACCCCTGGTCCGAAGCCGGGGCCCCAGCCGACCTCCAAGATCCGCGAAATCATCAAACAGTACAACAGTCGACCCCCACCGGAACCCAAACCCCTTGAGCCTGTCAGGTCAGTTCCAGCACTCTTTTCCTCTTTGCTCTGTGCGAGCAGCTTCAGCTGAGATTCTTTTGGCTCCTGTTTTGTTTTTTTCTTTCTTCTTTTTTTTTATTGCAGCAGCAGGAGGATGAATGCTTGAAGTATAAAATGAAGTTTAAAAACGTGAACTATCAAAATCATTGCAACGCAATTACTGAGTTTGATACAATATCAAACGGAAGCTTTGTTCGATACCTCATCTTGGGAATATAAAGCATGTAAACTGATCGTGGCACCGGTCTCCGAACTTTCCTTCAAGCAAGAAGCACACATCAATATTTTCTATGAGCAGTGGTTCAAATGTCGAAGCTGTCGCATCATATTGACCAACCCTCCGAGAGTTATAAGCGTCACACGCTTACGTAGGTATCCTCAGCCCGACCAAACCGTTCAGCATTTTTTCAGTTATGTAGCTGGCTTTCAATTCAATTCAATTCAGTTCAATTCAGTTCAGTTCAGTTCGGTTCAGTTCAGTTCAGTGCTTTTATTCTCATTGCACAGTTTACGACAAAATGTCTCCATTGAATCATTCACATAATCACCTACGGACACATGAAAGAGCATGAATAACTATAAAAAAAGACTGATCATATTCAAAAATCCAAACTAGAGGCTATTTAAATGTACTGCAGATATTCCGAGTGTATCACTGAGTCTTCAACTTATGTGTTGTGGTTAGTTAGCAGACTTAAGTTCTTCAGTGGCCGTTGGATTAAAAAACTTTTCTGGAATCCGGCATCGCCCGTTCCTAAAGAGCCGCAGACGCCTCCCAGAGGGCAGCAGGGTGAGAAGCTGGTTACCAGGGAGGGACGAGTCCCTGGCGATGCTTGTGGCACGTTTGGGTTCTGCACGTGTGCTCTAGTGATTGTAACTGAGCGCCGGCGACTTGCTGCGCTGTCATTGCTGCGGTGCGTCTCGTGGTATCGCACAGGCCGGTCGCGCGTGAGAATGATGTCTACCGAGCAGCCGGGGGAAGAGGGGGGCAGCTGCTGCGACGTTGCTCGCACATGTCGCAGCGCTCAACGACACACCGACCGCTGCTGATTAGCTCATCAAGATGTCGGACCTGAGCTCCTCGCCAGCTCCCCTGGCGGAGCCGGTTCCTTTGAGAAATGCTTGAATGCTGCAGCGTTTCTACGGTCGCTCGCTTGCGATCCGCCGTGTCATCCCCTCTCTTCCCTACAATAAAGGCAACAGCTAGTTGACAATTAAATCATTTATAACAAAATGATTTAGCTGAGCACCACTTGTTGGTTTTCCAAACGTTAACGGTCTGAATGGGTCAAACTCTGCTACAGCAAAGCTTCAGGACCTCCAGATCTGGATGACGGGCAGCTCCGGGCTTGTAGATTGAGTCCTGAGTTGAAAGCTTTTCTCACCCAGTGGGTTTAATGCAGAGTAAATCAAATACACTTGCACAAAAAAAAACAAAAAAACGTATTTGTGGAGACAAGGACTCATCAGTCCTGAGTCAGTAAAAAAAAAACCAAGAAAAGCTGTTTTGAATGAGTGACTCCTGATTCACACGTCATGATTTCTTAATTTATTACAACCACAAAATCAGCAATTCGGTTACATCAGCGAAAATTTGTCGTCTTTCTCTCTTTGTCAGTGTGATCAATAAACCCCGCCGGCCCACTGCCGACAGCGGGAGCAACCGAAATCAGAAAATTTCACAGTGGAGTTTACGAATTGCTCATCGCGGTTTGTTCTGCTCACAGAATTCCTGCAATGCATTTTGCAAAGAAAGGTGACCCCAAACAGGAAGCTCTGGCCAAACTCAGAAACAAAGCGCCGGTGCCACAACAGCAGGTCAGGATGGTCTGGAAGTCTAAAAAAAAAGAAAAGAAAACAACCCCAAAGAAACAGTCTATCCTAAAAGAGATAATCCGTTGAGTACTTTCTCACTGCCTGCAGAAAAAGTGGGTGCCTCCTCCACCCGTCAATCCCAGAATGGAGCAGCCTCACCCCGGCACCCAATCCCTGCAGTCTTCCCCTCCCTCCACCAGGGGTCCTCGGGCCATCTCCAACAACATGAGGGAGAAGCAGCGCTCCCTGGAAGATCTGTTTGGCTCGCAGCGCTCTCGCCGTCCTCCAGCCTCTCCCCCGGACACCCCGTCGCCGCCGTCGAGCCCGGCGCCCGAACTCCACGACATCCCCGACCCGCCGACCATGGACGCCCCGTCTCTCAGTGGGTGGAGTTCATAAAACAACAGACTTAAGAAAACACCTCACACCTCACCGCCTTCATGAGTAGTTTTTGAGTTTTCTACATACAACCTGAGCAAAGTCCTGCAGCGGGAGAAGGCCACCGAATGACAATACAACAATGCGGCAATTCTCCTTCAAAACACGCTTATTAGCCTTGTAATTGTTAGTTTAATATCTTATTATTACACCGGCTAATAGAACACAATTGTCCAAACCTGTAGGACCACACAATTTATGGACTTATGGGTAATTTACTCAAAATTTAACAAGCATTTTTGTCAGTGAGATGAAGAGACTCTGGCCCAAATCGTCGCCCAAATTCAATGAACAGCAAGAGAATTGGCTGTTTATTACCGAGATCACGTCAAGTCCTGCCTCCGGTTCGCTCTGCCTTGCACCCCCGCGATATTTGGACCTCAATATTTGGACCTGATTGTCCAGCCATTGTCTGAAAGCTTAAAAGATCTTTGAAAATCCCAGCATAGAGTAAAAGACCTTTTTCAGAGCCACATTTATATGTGTTTCCGAATCTTTTCAAGTGCACGTTTATTGGTAAACACCTGTCACCTGGCGTCCCAGGCACAGTCGGCAGGTGTTGACCCAAAGGTTAGAAGCGAAGACCCACCCGCCCCCTCTTCCATGCAAACATGCGATGCATTTTTCGTGGAGATCGGTCTGCACGCCGCGTTGGCTGCGGTGCAGGGAGACCGGTCTCAGGCCGTCGTGAGAATAAACACAAGTCTTTTCCCGATTTCAGTCACCGTAGGTAGGATGCCGGGCGAGGAGAGCATTTGCTCGCAGCTCCATCGCTTCTCTGCCGGCGTCTACTTTTCTTTCTCCAACGTGGCCGGAACACTGTTCCTGCGCAAAGAGGTAAGACGCACACAAACAAACAAACGCAAACATATGAGCTTCCTCTGACGTTATGATGGCGTGTGTGTTCCCTTAAAGCAGGGGTCCCCAAACTTTTTCCTGTGAGGGCCACATAACTTTTCCCTTCTGTGATGGGCGGCAGTTTGTAGCAGAAAAAGTGTGACAATCGTTCGGGTGCCTAAACGTAAAAAAAATCATTGTTTTCCAGAAAGCCACATATTAACCAAATAAACCTTTCCGGGTTCTTCACAGAAAAAAGAGTCAGGAAATACATAATAACACTAATTAATGAAATAAATAATAACCAAATAACCCTCTCTGGGTTCTTCACAGGAAAAAGTCATAATAACAGTATTTATTTAAAAAATAATTTACCCCCTGAACACTTTTCTGAGTGTCGGGGATGAACAGTGTTGCAGCCAAATCCAGCACAACGGGAGTTAACAGTGTCAGAGAACAACGGGTGATGAACGTAAAACTCATCCGCGCTGCTGCTGTGGTGCCACCCGAGTGTCTGTGAGCCGCGACATTCAAATTCGCCCCGAAACGATCGGCATGTTTTCAGCCTGAATGTAGCTGTCGTGTTACAGGCCGCGGTCACAGTCGGGGGGTGGGGGGGGTCGGGGTCGTGCGCTGTGTGGACGCATTTTTACGTTTGAAGAAACGGTCGCCGTTCACGTCACGTTGCCGTTCACCAGCGACACTCCAAAAGGGGTTTTGCGGACTCAGACACTTCCACCGCCCCTCCAGCGGCACGGTGGTGAGCAGATGATGAGCGAGTTTTCATTTGGATGAACTATCCCTTTAAGTGCCCTTCTGGTTTGTTATTAATCAAAAAAAAATCCACCCGATACTGTAGATTTAACCGACTACAAATAATGGACAAACGATGCAATGCAAACATGTTTTTTCTGCTCAGTTTGCGGCGCTTTTCTTTTCGAAACATTGTTAAAGTTCATGTGGGATGAAAACACCTTTCGCAGTGTTCCGGTGTAGCAAAAAATGTGACCCATGTGACCAGCTGGCCAATGCTGAAACTGCGTGTTGCATCCTAGCTTAGCTGCTCCACACCAGTTTACTGGAACACATCTGATCCACGTTTTCCCCTCGCGACATTTCACAAGTTTGCTTCAAATTAAAATCACGGCGCCCCTTGATGGTTTTTGCCCCTCACCCTTAGCAAGTCTGCGCACACCACTGTTGAGGTTAGAGACTCACATTCATTAGAATACAGACAGGAGAAGCCTGGTTACACAAGCCAGGGAGAAAGCCTAATTAACAATTTCTGTTTTGCATAATTTTTTTTGATAAATCCAAGGTGAATCCTGAGATCGGGTGAATCTAAATGCCAAGCAGCCCTCAGGGGCAGCCCCGCGCGGCCGAAACCAGCTGCTCAGTAGTTAGCTGCTTGGAATAATCGCAACATTTAAGCCAGGGCCATCATTATCTCTCAGGCTTTCGTTTCATTTTCCCTCCGCCACGTCTCGCAGCTAATCAGGAGAACTATCAACACCTGCGTCGCATTCGCCAATGACCCCTTTACAAGCCCGACTTTGACTGCAAACCGCCATATTGCATGCTTCTCTAAGCTCAAATGTTTTTTTGTTTTTTTTTTGTTTCCTCTCCAGGTGTTTTACCCCAAAGACACGTTCAACCGGCCCTACATCCTCAATCTGTTATGTGAACAGGTCAGTGTACTTGCGAGCCATGTCATGTTCGACCAAATGTTGCCTATTAGCGGTGCGTTTGCCTGCCTCCCAGTACATCTCCTCCACTGGGAATGCCATGGTTTTTTTTTCGCCGCTGTCTGTTGCTGTTTTTGAAATTACACCGCATGGTATTTGGTGGCGGTCTGCGCTGCCTTGGTGCACCCGCTGTTTGCTAATGATCGACAGTGTGTTGTCTTTCAGAGGCAGCAGGCATCAGCAGCTCTTGATTGTATATCATGTTTTTAGATCATGAGGGACACCTACTCTGACAGCTGCGAGAGGATCAGCAGAGAGGAGAGGAGGAAAATGAAGGATCTGCTCGGTGACTGTTTTGACATTATCGCAAAAAAAAATAAGCCCTCGTTATAACGTTAACAAAAAAAAGTTTTCTTCTCCCCCGCCGCTGCACCGCTCTCACCGTTTGCCCTCCTTGTAGCAAATTTCAGTGTCGGAACATCTATAAGCAGCATCCAGGATGACAACATGAAGAGGAGGATTGTGATTGCTGCTCGGGACAACTGGGAAAACTACTTTGCTCGCCTGTTCCCTTTAAAGGTGAGCAGGATGAAAGCACGCAGGGAAGTCACGGCAAAGTTATTCCTCCAAAAATCACCTCATTATTTTTCCCATTATTTTTTTTATAGTGCAATTACATTGGAAGATGTACAGCATTATATTTGCCCAGTGCATTGTTACATCGTTAACATCATTAACAGTCACAGTCAGACTTTTGCATTTGAGCCACCATAGGATGCCGCATTTCTGCAACCTGCATGTGTCTAATTGCTGCAGTCGGACAGCGGCGATGCCCAGGTTTTGGGCGTGTCGCATCGGGGGATTCGCCTCCTGAAGGTGGTCAGAGCATCGGGCATCAACCCCAAACACCTCCGTCTGCTGAGAGGCTACAGGTAAACACGCGGCCGGCATACGCAATCAGCCGAGAGCAAAAAAAAAAATCAGCATGTTTCAGGTTCAAGTCATAGCTCCAAGACTACTACTTTATCCTACTTGGCCTAATTTTTTTGTGTTTTCGTGTAAAAACATTTGGTAAACCACCCCCCCCCTCCCCCCAAAAAAAAGGCCTCCAGGGAGTATAAATCTTCAGAAGGGCTCTTCTTTGATCACTGATTTTGAATGTTTTTATAGCTGAATACACATCGGAGCCAGTGTGAAACATTTTTTTTTATTAGGTTGTGTGTCTGTAAAGATGCACAGATAACAAAGTTCTGTCGGGTCCAACTTTGCTGACGCGGCATGTCGACGTGCATTGACGCAGTTTTGCAGAGTTGCTGTCGGTTGACCTCAGCGGTGCCGACACCGTGCAACTGGAGCTGAAGACCGAAAACTTGGTGCTGCGGTCCTCCAAAGCTGCTCAGATCGCTGCTGTGGTCCGACGCTTCCTGCAGGAACTCATCAAGGTACCTTTATCCTTGTAATCGTAGCAGTCCAGCTAGTGCGGTTTACTTAGAAGCTGCCAATGAAGCGCTGGCGCCGACCAAGCAATCGTGCCGGATCTGCTCGAAAGGATGTGTTCTCAGCCAGCCGTCAGACCCGGGTGCAGGTCATTTGTGGCGAGAACACGATCCGACCTCCAAACGAGCCAATTGCAGGAAGCAGGATCAAACCACCTCCAGTTACGAGCCGCGCTGGGCACTCCAGCGCATCATTACAATATTTTCCGGCCACAGCTGCGCCTCATTTTCAAATTGTTTCTTCTGCTGAGAGAGCAATTAATGGCCGGTTTTGCTCTACTTTCTTCAGCAGTCGTTAAAAATAACGAGATGAATAAATACAGTGGGGTGCCCCTGGAAAAACGGGAGTGAACAGACGAAGCGGGGAGGACGATCCCGGCACGCTTTGTTGTAAATTTGATGGGTCATGTGATTACCTGGGTCACTGGTTCTGGTCGATACGTAGGTGAGGCCACCCGTCTGCTCCTTTTGTATCTACCCCCAATGAAGACCACCACAACAAAGGTCTCTTGACGTGACTTTCATCATTATTACACGTTTATTGTGTGTGGATTGTCCTTCATGGGCCAAGACCCGCCCGTGTAGTTGTCCATCCACTGTGGCACTGGAAAGCGGCCACAGCCAGGACTAATTCTTCTTCAATTATTTACGGGGTTTAACTTGCAAGAAACTTCAGACCAGTTAGAGGAAAACCTTCCAAGTGCATCGCAAAACTTGGTCCTCGTGCCCCCATGTGAACTCTGACCAGAGCGGAGGTGTCTATGCGACAGTGTGACAAAGTGATCCACGTTTTTGGACCAAAATAAACCAGCTGTAGGTGCGAAGACGCCACTCGCCACTCGCTCTTACATGGTGCGCCTCTCCGCTTCCCAGGACTCGGGCCACATGGCTGCCGTGAAGAGTTTCATAACAGATGACAAGAGTCTGCTCAGCTTCAGCAAAGGAGACATCATCAAACTGCTGCCGATGGAGGGACTCCAAGCAGGTGAGCCGCGCTGGTGGCAGGCAATGAACCGGGAAGCTGTGATATTTCCAATTATTTATATGACGACATCCTCTTTCACGCGACAACCTGATATGATTAAATGACATAAAGTGTAGTCATAACGTGAAGCAAATTTAGAAATTTCCCTACACATGGGTCTTTGGGGGACCAGCCAACTGGACTAACTGCCAGATGAACGCCAGTGAAAGGCAGCTCATAGTTGTGCCATATTCTTTTCAAACTCAAGTTATGACTGACAGTTCCCGAGCAGCCCGTCGGAACTCGTTATCACAGCACAGGAACTTTTCCAGGACTCACCCGGATCAGTTTGTGTTTCCGTGAATGCGTCCCACATATACCAGTCTGGTCCAGTTCTTCTTCATCTCTCCACCCGTTTTCCTTGGCTTCACCCTCTAGCCCATCCACAGTCTGGCCCGTGGTGCCTCCACGACAGGCACACACACACACTTATACTCTCTTGAGTTTAATAGGAAAATGTTAGAGAATTAATAGGCAGGCAAAGTTTTTCATTCACCTTGACACAGACCAATCACTGCGAGTCTCAACTTAGAAAAATGGAAGGGAGATTTATTTAGGGATGGTGTATCATTTATAAATGTTTGCCCTCTAAATCGAGGACAAGCCAGCTTTTATTAGAATCTTCAATGTGACTGAACACAAAATGAGGATTTTATTAGGGGCTGTGTCAGTCTACAGATCCAGTATGAGGTTAAAACTGGACCCCTTATTGTAGCTTGAATAGAATAGAACTTTATAGTCCAGACAGAATATTGCCTTTGGCTCATAAATCCACAAGCAACAGCGGGAGTTAAGACAATTTATTAAAAGCCATAACAGAACATCAACAAGCAACAAACGCAATCGTAAAATCAGTAAAACATGAAAAAAAAATACTTAACAAAATAGAAATAAAAACAATTTTAAAAGGTCTGTGTACAAAGTTTAATTCATCTGCAGTTGTCCATGTTGTGTAAAAGGAAAAAGGGAGCTGAGAGTGGCCTTCGAAATAAAAATCCCATGTTTTGAGGCATGTTGGCTGATGGAAGGAGCTTAACTAAGTAAATAAACACATAGTCGTATTTTGGCAACTTTCCCACAAATCATTGCAAGTTGGCAAGAAGTGCAAAAACTGGAATTAATATAGTGATTCACATATTTATGTTTTCAATCATTCATGACGTCATTCGTTTAATAAAGTCTACTCAATCAAGTTATTGTGGGTGACTGCTGACGGCCGTGCAGTGTCGGGATCTGCTATGACTGTGGCTGGTCGAAAGAGTTGTTTACCTTGTACTTAAACTTTATAGCTCTTGTAACAGCAATAACACCATAAAAAAAATATGTGATATAAAAAGTTAATTTCCTCCCTTTAACTAGAGCTGAATCAATCAAACGTTCTGTTGAGTTCTCTCCCCTGACCGCTGGAATCACATGACTAGAATAGCGTTGTGGGCAGGTGACACATTGGCACCGTGGGAGAGGTGAACGCACCACTTATTAAAAATGCTATTTAATAGCAGGCAAGTGTCCTGATAAACATGATAAGCGAGAGTCCAACACATGAAGCTTTTATTTCCTAAGGTTTTTATTGATCACAGTATTTTAGTGTTATTGCCACAACAACAGCAACAGCGGTGAAGTCAAAGTACAAGATAAAACTACTCGTTCTATCAATCAGGGTCATAATAGATCGCAACAACGTGCACGGCTGTTAATGTTCACCAAGGCTGACCGATTGAGCAGCCTTTATCAAATAAATAAGCTAATGGGGAATCACGACATGCACAAACAAATTACAGTGAAACAATATTAGCAGTTTGTACGCAATAATTTAGTGGGAACGTGAAAGAGTTTTGACCATTTGTTCACCTGCTTCGTTTAGCTCCTTAAGTCAACGCGACAACAACATGGTCAAAGTGTCTGAAGTGTTTAGGCAGCATCGTTTACGGAAAAAACAAATTCACACGGATCATAAATACATTCGCATGAGAACAAGTACAAAAATTTAAATGAGCAAATACCCACTGAAACAGCGCTTCCCTCTATGCGATGTGAACAACTGCGGATGAATTGGGTCTACTGCACCTCCTCGAGCTTAAAGACTCAAACGAGCAGAGGAGCTGATAGGAGCCATGTCCCACAGTGCTCCTTGTTTTCCTCCCTAGATTCTACTTAGGTCAGGAGCTTTTAGGGTTTTCCTGAGTTTTTTGGGGTTTTGTGAGTTTTGACTTGGTTTTAGAGGTGAGGTGACTGAAACCAAGCAAGAAGATGAAATGTTATAACACTATACAAGAGTTTTGTTGGCAGTTGATATATTGACTTTCTTGTTCTAGGGCTCCAACTACAATTTCTTTTCATTCTAATTAATCTCAGTTATTTTCCAAGTTAATTGATATGTTGTTTGGTCAGAAAACGTTTTCAAAAAAATTTTACTCAGTGTTTTCCCTGGTTTTCCCCAGTTTATGGTCATCGAGGAGTAAAGAAACCACAAAATACTCACATGGTAGAGGATGGAATTACAATTTACACTTTTATTCATAAACAATTACTCACAGTGACTAATCAGTTATTGAAATGGATTAGTTAAATCGTTTATAATTAATCGTCGCAGCTCAGCTCTCCTCCACTGAATATGTATAATAGATTTAATTTCTCTTTGAGGTCAAAAGAAATGTGCACTGTTAAATATACATATAAATTCTTATTTATAAAAGTCAAGACCGAATATTTTCATGCAAACAGAGAAAAGTGAAATTACATCAAAATTGCAATGTACAGTATGTTTGTAGTAAGTCAAAAAAGAAAAAAAAAAAACGAGCACATGTTGAATAACTCATCTGATCGCCCTTTTTCACTGAGGCGGCTCCGCGGCTAATTTGGAGGCAGTACCTATTAGAACATTTTTGGTTTTCTCACAGTGTTTTCAGAGTAGAACAAAGAACTGCCGTCATCACGGGGCTGGGCGCAGGGCTAATGGTACCGTGGACCGTCTCATGCCTGTGGAAAAGCAAACCGGCTCGATGGAGCGGCTTCGAACCAGCACGGGTCCCCAGCCAAGAGCTAACGCCGGAACCGCTTTGGTCTGAAAGGGGCGCATGTGTGTGTGTGTTGTCACCAGGCTGGCGTTTCGGCACCATGGGGGGGCGCTCTGGTCTTTTCCCAGAGGAGTACACCCAGCCGTCTGCCGCGCCTGACTACCGTTACCTCCACCTTGATCGAAGAGATGAGAGGAGGCAAAGCATGAGGGCCGCCAAACCTCTCAGTCCACCGAAGGGCCCAACTCAAAGACCGGTGGCGAGTGCTGAGAAGCCCAGCAGAGGGGCCTCCAGCACGGAATCGGTCCATGAGCTAGATATGCTCTCGCCCATGGTTGAATTTGCCACAAAATACTTCAGGTATGATACAAGAATGCCAATAATTGTTAATTACCCAGACAGGCTTTTGGTTCATGTAACACTGTCGCTGATTTTTGACCAGAGTGGGAACGACGGGGCTGCCGAGCAGTGGAAAGAATTTTTCAGAGGCAGTTCATTTCACAGGGGTGAGACAGGACCGGCCATCACGTTTGTCATCACTCATTCTGCATTTGTTGTCCACTTAAACATATCTATTTATGTTTTCTTTTCAGACGCCCGTACAGGAATCCCTCATTCTGTACAACGACCCTGAAATCAATGAGTTATCAGTCCAGTGCTTCATAAGTGAGTTCTTCAACGCTTAACAACCAGTCTGCCGCATCAATGCTATCACTTTATCATTTCTCATGTTCACCTCCCCCCTCAAGGCATAATGCAATTCATGGGTGACGTGCCAACGGAGAGTAATGACGCCCTAGCGGACTGCCTGACTGACATCTTACTGGTCAGCGCTCAACAAAAAACAAAAAAAACTGAATATACAAGTCGATGTTTGGACTTGAAACGGAAATTAAAGAGCGACTCTATCTGCTCCGTTTCAGCTCGGGAAGGAAAAGGAGATGCTGAGAGATGAAATGTTCTGCCAGGTCATCAAGCAAACCACCAACAACCCAACCAAGTGAGTCATCGTTGAAACAAGATTCAATGCAGGGAAGTAATTTGATATGCAGATGACACTGTGAACTGCTGCGTACAGATTGCATACCTGAGGTGAATTCCGGAAGTTGAGATGCCACGTAATTATTATTTTTGTGTGCTACCTCCGCAGGTCCAGCAGCACCCTCGGCTGGCGGCTGCTCAACCTCATGACTGGGTTCTTCCCCTGCTCGGCTACTCTGCAGCCTTTTCTTTCACGTCACCTGCAAGACATTTCTGAGGACGAGGAACATCCCTACCAAGGTTTCACTGCCTCAAAATATGCTCATGTTGTCTCGTCATTTTAATGTTAAAACGTGTCCTCTTATTGATTGTAGATAATGACTCTTTTTTTGTACACATGCTTTTTTCTTCTTCTTTAGCCTCTTACATGATTCATTCAAGACAAATTCAGTTCCTTTTTGTCCCCCGTATGCATCTGCGAGCTCTGGATTTTTTTTTTTTTTATATTTTGGAATTAGTCATAAGCAGCATGTGTAAAAGTTGAACGAGTGACACTTCAAGTGTGGCTCAGGAGGTCAGATCAGTAACCCCCCCGCTAACCCCTAGGCTCCATCACCCGATCCGGCTTAACCACGTTCAGATCTTGAGTGAGCTGGCCTGAGTTCTCCAACTTAAACTTAAGTCATTAAAATAACCAGAAAAAAAAGGACCATCAGCCAAGAGGCCCTTAAAGCACCCAAATCCTCTTGTGCGCCATCTTTTAAAACCACTGTCCAATCTGTTTTTTTGTTTTTTTTTATAACTTAACATCTGTGCCCTCAGAGCTGGCGGGCTTGTGTCTGGACGACCTCCAGCGATCTCTCAATTTTGGTGGTCGCCGCAGCATCCCCTCGCAAACTGAGATGGAGGCCATCCTGGCAAGTTAACCTACCTATACACATGAGGACCCGTCTGTCATGGTTTATTTCAAGTTCTCCGTTGTTTTTTTTATTTTTTTATATCTGCCTCTGACCTGATCTTGGTTGTCTGCAGGCTGGCAAGACCTCTCGACGTGTTCCTATCCAGCTGCCAGGAAGGGTGGAATTCCCCGTCAAGATACGCAGCTTCAGCGTTAGTTTATTCATACCAGCATGCCCATGAACGAATCCTTGGTCTGTCAGTGTTTTTTACATCATTATCCCTTTTCCTCTAGCTGGCAGCAGATGTGGTGAGGGAGTTGTGTAAAGACATGGGCATCTTAGATCTCTCGGATATCAAAGAGTTCTCCATCTTCGCCGGCCAACATCAAGGTAAAACTGAGTCGATTCGCACAGTGATCGGTTCATCGCCGAGCTCTGCGGGAGCCCGATACTGATCCAGTCATGTGAAGCGGCAGCGCTCGGAGCAGGGAGACATCTCGCACATGCAGGGATGCAACTTTTTTTCTCCAATATTGCTCTAAATCAGCGTCAGCATGACTGCCAGTCTACATTTTTCTGGAATTTGCCTTCCTTATAGTTAAGAGTCACAACAATTCCGCCTCATCGTCGCTCCATGCAAACACTCGTGTGCTCATTGTTGATATTTATACCGTAGTACTCATGTTTTTTTTCTCATAGCTGAGAGAACACAGGTGTTCCGCGTATTTACATTTTTTAGTTCATCACACCTCCTTCTACTGGCCCGGCATGTATACTGCAGCCCTTTAGGAGGTCACTTTCAAAACGCTACATGTGGAACTCTTTGGAAACTGCGACTGAAAACGAAATTGAACACTGTCGCGTAAACAGGGCCTTCGGGTAAACCAAGAGTGAACACACTCTCGCAAATTTCCCTCAAACCGGATCATTTAGGGTGATGCTGAAAATCTCGCCCTGCTTTTGAACTGGAAATGGAAGCGAGTGGTTGGTTTTGCTGCAGCTGATGTCACAACACTCAGTGAAGAAATGTCCCGGGTCAATATAAGTCTCCTCTCTCCTTTTCCACCTTCTCACCCTTCGCCTCCTCCTGGTTCAGGTGGGGTTGTGCGCCCCCTCCAAGCTGAGGAGTACCTGATGGACTTTCAGCTGGATGACGGCTCCATCTTCTTTTTCCTGAGAAGAGTTTTGTGGAGAAGCCCTCTGACCTTCAACAATGACCTCTATTTAGAGTTCCACTACCAGCAGGTAACTCAGACTCCTGCGGATGTGTGTGCGCGCATGTGTGTGTGTGTGTGTGTGTGTGTGTGTGTGTGTGTGTGTGTCTGTGAGGTATTCCTCATGTTGTGGAGACACTGGCACTACAGGGACTCACCTTCACTTTACATACGGAACATAAATGATTCCATTTCTAATCCTGATCCAACACTTTTACTTTTACATTCAAGTTTTTAAAATCAATCTAATATGAAGAAGGTGTGAGAAAGAGGTATAAGAAGGTACGCGTGATGTGAGGTGAAGATGTTCATGATGGGTGCTAGATGTGCATGGTGGAGTATTGGCAGAGTGAGGGGACCAGGGTAAGTCAATGCATGTAAGTCAGTGTGTAATATTTGAAGTGATGGAAAAATGGCTGTGTGTTTTTGTGTGTGTGTGTGTGTGCACGTGTGTAGATCC
The DNA here is from genome assembly GCA_901007715.1 of Dactylopterus volitans. Classification (NCBI taxonomy): domain Eukaryota; kingdom Metazoa; phylum Chordata; class Actinopteri; order Syngnathiformes; family Dactylopteridae; genus Dactylopterus; species Dactylopterus volitans. The sequence goes on from CAAKHG010043752.1 coordinate 24,373, forward strand.
TGGTTGACTACCTGAATGGTCAGCTGCTGCTTCCTCAGGCTGCCTCGGGTGGTTTCTCACCAGCCCAGCAGATGGCAGAGTTGGCAGCCCTGCAGCACGTGGCAAAGGGCCTGTGGGACGCGCCCTCGCTGTGAGTGGCCGACGCCGATTCTCTCAATGATAAAACACCCACGTGCTCGCGAACGTTACATTTAAGGGGGGGGGCGTGGCCCATTAGACCGATCAAAAGAACCGCATTTGGAAAACACGATCCACGATGACACAAAGTTCAGAGACTTTGAGGTTTCACACATCATAATGGTGTTTTTTTGGTATGATTTTATGAATTAATACAAATCACTGCAAATATTATTTCCATTAATCTTGGAAACATCATTTTCAGCTCCTAAATGAAGCATGGGCAAAAATCTGTGCATTATTGACATGACTGTGTATGTATTTGTTCCTAAGGCCAGAGTTAAAGGAATACCTGCCCTCGCAGAAGCTCAGCGGTAAGCTAGAGGAGATCCACTCTAACTGTCTGGGGCAGTTAGCCGCCATGGAGTCCCTCAGCCCTCAAGATGCCAAAATACGGTTCATCGGTAGGTAGCAGTGAGTACCTTCGTCCGCCCTCCGCTCAGAACCATCACTGGGGATAACTGTGTTTGTCTCCATGATCTTGTCCTCCAGGCTGTCTGAGCAGCCTGCCTCTGTTTGGCTCCAGCACTTTCTTGGCCCAGAAGGTCAGCCAGCGGGGCTGCCCTTCCCCCTGTTTGGTCAGCGTCGGCCAAGACGGTGTGCTGTTCCTTCACCCGAAGACACAGGTACTGACAGCAGTCACAGCGATAAAACACACTCGTTAGTCTCCGCCAAACATGGGCAAAAAAAAAAAAAGACGGCTCGGCAGCCAGAGCTGGCTTGAAGGCTTCCTCAGTGGAAGACAAAATGGCCGACAGCACACAAAGGGAGGCGGTCACATGTTAAGGTGAATAATTACAATGAGTCTGTACGTAATGCTATGTCACTTGATCCCAACATTTACCAAACTCACGTGGTTTCAAATAATTCGACAGTATGAGTTTTATTTAGAAATTGCATAATTCCATGTTTGGCCTTGTTTACTCGATCTAAGTCGGTGAGGCTCTCTGGAAACGCCTGTTGTCCAGCCCTGATTTATGCAGCATTCTGCTCAGTCTTATTAGAAATCCGTCTCCTGACCTTTACTGATTCAGAGATATGGATAGCTATGTGATTATTTTCATAATAGTAAGCTCTGAACAAATTAGAGCACATGTTCTCCAACAGCTGTCATGCATGGCAAAGGTTCACTAAAATGTGTACTACGTCTTGAATAATCTGGTAGAGATTTTGTCAATCAAAAAAGATTTCTGGCTTATTCAATGTCCGAATTGAATCTTTCATATTTTCAAATGTTTTCTTGATGCGCTCAGTTTGAATTCTTATTTCTTTTAAATAAAATAAAAAAATACATTCCTTAAATTTAAGACATCTACAGTAATGGTAATAATATCGCCTTTATTTTCAATGATGTAATGCCAGTCTACCATTTTTTGCATTATTTCTTTGGGGTTTTCAGTCAATGTGCAGGCTGTGAAAAAAATCCACGATGCCAATAATCCTTCTCTAATCTGGCAAAGCTATGAAGCATTTAGCCTCTGATGGGGCCAAAATCTCATCGCTGATGCTAATGACATTAATTTCCACTGGCAGTGGCCAATGCGCCGCTTTAATAGACCGCACAAACGCGTCATCTCGTGGCTTCTGTCTGTCCCCGGCAGGAGCAAGTGTTTGCGATTCCCCTGGCGGCCGTGCAGTCCATGCGCACCATCCACCCCAAAAAAACAGGCAAAGTGCCATCGATGGACATCAGCTATGACAAACAGGGCCATGCGAAGAAAGTCACAATTCATCTCAAGCAGGTAACGGCGGCAGCGCTGACCGAGAGGGGAACTGTTTTAATTTCCTCACCTCACTCTTGTGCGCATCAACGACCAGTCGGGGCGCGCAGAGGAAGGCGTGATGGTGGAGCTGCACTGAAAAGGATGCAGTCACATGTTGGATACATATCGCAACTGAAGGGGCATTTATGACTTGGGGTGGTGAAGGCTTTAACCTCCTTAAACAAGGTGGTTTGGACATCTGATTGGGGGAATTCAAACACTTTCCATGTGGATGTCTAATCACCGTTGACGGTAAATAGTCAATTGAAGCAGTCATAAAAAAAAAAAAGTCCTCGAATAGCACACATAAACAAACCGATCGGTAGCTCAGCAACAACCCAAAGCTCTTGTTTGGTAGAATTATTTCCTTGTGTAAAAGGAGTCCTGCGGAATTGAGGACGGAGAACGTAACAGCCTCAGCTCCCAGTCGGATGGCTAAAATAGGTTTTGTTCCTGCCCGCATTCACCACAGCACGTTGCTTACCATAGCTAACATGATTACTGTGTTGGCCCCGAAAAAAGGCATTAGATGACAAAACCACCCACTCACTGGACACCAGCCCTCCTGGGCCTGCTGATCTTCTCACTTTATTTTCGGGATCCTGAGGAAAGTCTTCAGTATCCCTCTGTCCTGCTGGGGATTTAAACTGTCATGCATAGTAACGCCCACCCTTACACAGGCTCTTTAGGGGTCGGGGGGGTTGGCGACGGCATCCAACAACAACCGCCCAAGCCAGAATTCGTCAAGGCAGAATAATTTGGTCTCTGTTTGCATTTGAGGGCAGTTCGAGCAAAGCTACCACCGGTTGCTGTCGGAGCTCACCAGCTCAGGTCCAGGCTCTCTCTCTCTCGCGCGCTGATCAGCCATAATATTACGACCAGCGACAGGTGACGTGAATAACACCGATTGTCTGGTTATCATGTCAGTGGGTGAGATATATTTTGCACCAAGTGAACATGTGCTCATCGTGTTAGAAGCTGGTAAAAATGGGCCAATTCGTGATGGCTAGACGAGTGGGTCAGAACATCTCCAGAACTGCAGCTCTCGTGGGGTGTTTCCGATCTATAGTGGTCAGCACCTATCGAAAGTGGTCCAAGGAAGGAAAACGAGTGAGCCAGCAACGCGGTCATGGGTGGCCAGGGCTCAGTGATGCGCGGGGGAGCAAAAGGCGATCCATTGTGGTCCGATCCAACGGACGAGCTACTGTTGCGCAAATGGCTGGAAATGGTAATGCTGGTTCTGATAGAAAGGCGTCAGAACATGCAGTCATGGCAGTTTCTTGTGCATGAGGCCGTGTAGCTGCAGAGCAGTCTGGGTGCCCTTGCTGACCCCCATCCACCACTGAAAGCACCAACAATGGGCATGTGAGCATCAGAACTGGACCACTGAGCAATAGATGTCCTGGTCTTTTATGGTTTTCTTTTACATCACTCTGATGGCCGGGTGTGTGTGTGTGTGTGTGTGTTGCTTACCTGGGGAACACGTGACACCAGGGTGCAGTGTGGGAAGGCGGCAAGCTGGCAGAGGCGGCAAGCTGCTTCGGGCAACGTTGGGTCCTGCTGTTCATTTGGATGTCACTTCGACACGTAACTTCAACCTAAGCAATGTTGCAAACCACGTCCACCCTTTCACCGCCGCACAACCTTCAGAAGTCTAGCGGGTACCAGGTCTCGACAAGTTAGAGCTGTTTTGACAGCAAAAGGGGGACCTACACAATATGAGGCAGGTGGTCATAATGTTATGGCTGAACGCCCATCCTAAATCTAAAATGTGTTTCCCTTATCTTACAACAGTGTTTTATGGTAATTCCTTGTATTTAATCCCCTTATCTCAAACGAGAAATGTTACAAATCCATTACGGCTGTATTTGGTGGGTTTAAATGTGGTCAGATGGAGCAGATAGAATAGAAATGGAAATTTAGAAGAGATTAATTCACAAAAGTTTACAAATACTGTTATATGGTGAAAACAACTCTCACATGCACTGGCCAGCTGTTTGTAAGAGCAAACACATTTTTGCATTGGCAACTTATTCCGATCTTCTTTCGGTCTATTCATCTAAATTATCTTTCTCTCTCTCTTTCTCTCAGGCCAAGGAGTTGTGCCACATCCTCGCTCTAATCATGGATGAGCTGATCCGGTCTTCAACCAGCAGCTCCTTTTCAGTTCGCCTGTAGATACACACGTACAGTATCGGCATTTTTTTGTTAATCACTTTTTTTTTTTTTGTTGGTATTTCTGTTAATTTATCTGTTTGTGTGGGTGCAACTTCTCGATGATTGTGTGTCAGTAATGAAACAGAAACATGAACATGCTGATGTTCTCTCCAGCGTTAGAAACCAGAGAGGAAAAATGATGCAGAGCCGATGAATGTAATAACTGATCAAACGCCACAAGTTAACCTTGAACTGATTCATGTATTCCGCCAGTAAAACCAATCCAGAACTTAATTTGCCTCTTTTGTGCATGAAAACTGTGATGCCACTGCCGAACTGTAAATCAGTTTTACCCGAGAAGTCAGAGAAGTGAATCATTTTTAAAACAGTATGCTGATTGTTTTAAGTGTGTAGTTTTCCACAAATACGATGCGTGATCATTTTATTTATAACTCCGTGTACTTTACATTAAAGGGAAACTCAGCATTTTTTGTGTCTGTAAGTGCTGCATTTACGTCCACGTTGGAATCATTGCGGTTTTGAAAAAATACAGGGCTCCTTACCTCAGAAGTACACTGATGACACGACCCTGCTTAACCTCCAGAGGTCTGTGCTACCAAGATGGATTTTCTCTTAGAGGTAACTTCTGGATAAACCCTGGATTTTCCGTACTACGAAGCTGGTTCACTTCCGGCCGGGGTAAATCACCCCTGCAACTTGCGCTGAACGGCTAACCTGCTCCAAGGCAGGTTATGTTGTGGATGAGAGATGAGTGTAGAATATCAAATAAATGCAGCTGATTTCATCCATACAGAGATAATGTGGAGAAATAAAGCCTCGCCACTGAGCGCTCTTAGGTTTTTGTACTTGTTCTTCGACTTGCTCCCAAGTCCGTTTAACTCCGCTATGGTTGTTTCTGAAATGACGAGGTAAGTAATTATGGTCACACATGGAATAATTGCAGTGACACGAATTTAAGGCATGCCCACCGACTCATGTCGTCAGTGAGGAATTAATATTCCAACACAAAACGCAGGCTGAGCCACAAAAAAAAAAAACACCCAGTGGAAAATAAAGACAAATTGAGTGAGCAGACTGCTGTCCGTTTATATTGTCCGATGAATTAATATTGTATAATCTCATGAATTTACGCATTAACAGCGTCTGCAGTTTTATGCCAGCGTTCCTTCCTGACTTTTGCTGCGGCAAAAGTGCTGCTTTTGGCCTGGATGAGATGTTTGAATTCTTCATGTTTTTGCGATTGGTCAGACGCTGCAAACCCCACCCCTTTTTATGTGAGCGCGCACCGATCAAGATTGGAAAACCCCGGGTTCAATTACCGAGTTGATAACCAGCTTCGTAGTGCCGCTTATCTGGATTGCGAATGTCTGGGTAAGTCAACACAGGTAACGGAGCGATATCCCGGGTATGTTAATCCAGCTTCATAGTTCGGGCCTCAGCTCTGCTCGTCAAGAGGGGAGTGTTATGACCAGGCTTACGGTCACCTGGGCCATACAAGAAAGAGCCCCCATTCCTCCCACTCCCAAGAAGGTCAGCCACTCAACTTTAGAAACTCAAAGTAGCCGTTTAATTTTTTCTTTTAAAGCTTTAGAGCAGCAATTCCAAAACAAAAATACCTAACCAAGAATCCTGCCTTACTCGTCCAAAAATAAAGATGAAAGCAAGACAGACTAACCTAAGTCCTAACTGAAATAAACAGGGGAAAAGGGATAAACAAAAATGGCTTCTCCCTCCTACTTTACCCCAAAAGAGCCCCAAAATATGTACAAAATTTTCACAGGTTTCTCAAAGTACGGCACAAGAAAACTAAAGACAACAGTTGCTACAAACGAGAGTTTTACCTCACCGAAATGCTGTTACGACACACAAAAGCACTATAACCGACCACTACGCACAGGCTGCTGCCAAGTTGGGAATGGAGAGAGTGACCAGCCAATCAGCAGGCAGCAACCGGTTCACGTGGAGGAAATCTCACCTGCAGCTTATGTAACCCTTGGCTGATTGCTACCGCAGAGGACGGGAGGAGGGAGCGAGCCGTCAGTGCGGAAAAAAAAACCCAAACAAACATACGACCACGGTCATAACGGGGAGACGTGATTGACCAATGAGGACTTTCCCCGCACTCTCAGGAGCCAATGGAGTCGCGATGTTTAGTGAGAAGCTCTTGCTGATGCTTCTCGTTGGTTAAGCGCGTGTAAAAGCCAGTATCCAGACCATAGGCATTAATGCATAAAAGAAATTAAATAAAATACAAGCTTAAGACAGCTGCATATTTTTTAAAAAGCAAGAAAACAGCAATCTAGTTTGCTTTGATGTTAAGACTCTAGGAATGAGTGTGAACAGTCACTGAGGGGCTTCATCGCCTTTAAGATGTCGTACAGTTATGACAGCTGATGTAATACAGGGTATGATAGTCATGCTTTCTGTGATGATGGAGCCATCGTTGAAAAAAGGGTAAGTCCCTTCATCTGGATATCATGAAGGTTTAAAATCTATTTACAAATGAAACGTTAAACTTTCGTTGACCATTTTGATACTTGCATAGTCTCTCTAGTTCATGTGCGCAGGTCGTTGCCCAGCAAAGCTCGTACAAAAAAATCTCGGGCTTAAAAGACAGATTTGTGAATGCTCTCAGGATTCACACTCAAATATGGCGTCACCAGGGTTCCACCAGGGTTCCACCAGGGAGCGATGACGCGTGACGCGCAAAATCTTTCACGGCCTCAGCAGGAGCCAGTGTGGTGAACTGCCTTAACTATGTAAAATATTGGAGGAAAATCACTTGCCTGATATACAGTGTTCCTGCTTTTCATACAAAAATTCAACTTGCACGATATCACACACCTTTATAATGCTATTTGCAGTGGTCCGTGGACCTGTATATATTTCAACACAAAGGCTTGTACTTATTAGATGTAAGATACTTTTTCAATATTTAATGTTAAATACGGTGTGAACAAAGTTAAAACTGCAGCCCAATTCCCTGTTTGTGTGCACAAACCTGGCCAGTGAAGCCGATTGTGATTGGTACATCATGGCGGGAGCGTGCGTCAGAATCGCGGAGGCTGACGATGCCGCAGCAGATTGTCTGGAAAGAGCCTCATCAGGGCTGGGTGACCTCAGCGGCGTCTGCGTCAGCCGAAGCTGGAGCTGCGGGCCCCCGGTGACTCTGCTGCCCCTAACAAAGCAGCACCGGGGGCGACCTCGGCGGCTGTTGTCCGTCCAGACGTCATGGTCGCGTCATAATTGCCAAGTAATCGCTGAGCCGCCAAGCTGTGTATTGTGTGTGAACAAGACAAGCTCCAGAAAGAGGTGTGTGTGCTGCTCCCTGCTCAAAAGTTGAGATGTATAAAAACAATTTTTAAATGGGACAGTGTCCGCACCTGTAGGAAAATGATTTATGCATACAAACCTTTTGGGAACCGCAGAAAACGGCGGCCCAGATGGTGAGCAGCGGCTGGATTGCAGAAATTAAATATGAGAAGCATCGTTACACATAATGATGGCTCTCAAACCATGTCATTTGTCCTTTTTGAGCCGTAATTATTCCACGCGAACCTTTCATTTGTCAAAGACAAAAGCCAACTCAAAATCTCAAAAAATAATCCCTCAGCTCTTCCTCGCCGTCACGTCATTCGACCTCCGGGGGTGCGGAGGAGACGGCTGGGCCGACATCTGTGGTCAGCGGTGGAGCGTCACAGCGGCTGAGATGCTGGATTGCTCTTTCTATCCTCCCGACATTAAACATGAATGTATCGAGACCTCCTTCCCTTAGCCCACATTGACTAGACTCGCCGATGAAATTTATCTGCCATCTAAATGCAGCGCATCATAAAATCACAAGTGCGCCGCACTTTCTCGGTTTTCATCTCGGGTTGTTGATTCGCCGCCACTGAAGAACACCAGGCTTGTTTCTTTGCATCATCACTCACGGGATGCTGCGCGCTGACCATTTATGGTTGTACGCGGGCGCTTAGAGGGTGAAATATGAGGCTGAACCAATGCGCACGTTTCCAGGTGGACCGTGATTTATGAAGAGAACATTGAGAGCAGATGTGCGTACGCACGGCCTTATAAATCTAAATCATTTTTGGCGCATGCTGTGTGCAGCTTTTAGCAGGGATCCCAGCACTGTTGTACCAATGAGGCCTCAGGCCTTTCCAAGTGGTCCTCTGGGGCTTTTGGCTGTTAATTTCCCTCTCCAAACAACCAGATGATTCAGTGGGGCCTCCAAGGTAAAAAAACGAAACAGAACAAATCACCTATAATAGCTGACAAACCCTAAAAAAGAACATCTCAGTATTAAGTCAAATCATTCACCAAAATTTGCTAAAAAAAAAACAGTTGCAAAAGTGAAGTCTGGAAATGCTGAGCATCCAACATTTGTCCAGCTAACCTCGGCAGCGTTGCAAAGGCAGAGGGGCGTCCACCATAGTGCCGCTACGGCACCGAGGGATACTGAAGCAACGATGTTCTCCCAGCAAACTGTGAGACCAGCGACGGCTGGTGATGAACACAAAACGAAAAAATCCACAACACGCTATAATGTACATATTGAAAATTCACAATGTGCAACAGGAAGAGA
>CAAKHG010043754.1:0-11331 GCA_901007715.1 Dactylopterus volitans
ATGTAAATGTATATGTATCTATATATATATATATATATTATTTCTTCCAATTTTTAATAGATCACAGCCGTCTGTGCCGTTTCTGCTCGAGGACGGTGACGTCGCCGCCCCCGTTGCATTGTGGAGTATGGCAGGGCGCTCGGAGCGTGTTGACATATCCGACTGCAATTGAATGCATAACGAGCTTTCATAAACACTGCACATGTCATCAAACCGCAAACAGACAACTGCACCTCATTTCCATAACCGCTTGATTTTTAATAGCCCAAGTAATTGAGACAAGGGAGACAATACATAAAATATAGTGCTGAGGCAAATGTATTTACATAATGGAAATGACAGAATTGGTTCCACAACATTAAGCATTGCATATGAGCATCACGCGACGCACACACATTAGCTGACAGGCCCTTCGCAGCGTGTTACCCGCCGGCTAATTTATCAGCACTGCTGATTCATTCTGATAACACGGGACATTAGAGGCCAGTTCAGGGGCCGGCTGTAAATGAACTGTGTCTTTCGGAAGCGCCGATAGCCGCCGACTCCTGGAAAGCTGCGGGAGGTGGCCTCGCCGTGCTCAGGCGGCGGGGGAAACTGATGGCAGTCAGATCTGAGCGTTCCCCACCCGCCGCCGCCGCCGCCGCCCCACCCGCCGCAAATACAGAATTTAAACAGGAGATTTGCGAAGCCGTGGAATTGAAAGCGCGACTCCTGATTGAAGGGTTTTATTCCCTGACTCGGAAAAAAAAACAAAAAAAAAAACTTGACCACAAATGACTCAAAGCCGGACCGAGCTTTATTATCCGCCGTCGAGACGGAACTGCGGACGCCTGAAATGCCAGCTGATCACCATCTTGAGATTTCGCACAATTATTTAATTTTTTTTTTTTTGCAGGCAGAAAGTCACAGAGGATTACGGCGTGGCATTTGGGGCTTAATCCTTTGAAAAGGGCTGCAGATTATTTGTAGATGGACTGTATGTATTCGAAAGGTTGAGAGCAAACACCCCCCCGCTGCTCCTCCCCTCCAACCCTGCCACTTCTATTAATTTTTTGCCTACCATCTCTTTTTTTTTTTTTTTTTTTTTTGGCGATTGTTCATTATTAGGGAAATCAAATTCAGAGCGGTGATTACAGGACTGGGAGGCGGGGCATGGCGGCTCGTCGCCGTAGCAGTTTATTAGCTCGCACCTCTTCTTCCTCCGCGCAGAATTCCTGGAAGCCACACACACACACACACACACACACTCACACACACTCTGTGGCGACGCATTGTCCTGGTCAGCCCGCCGCGCGCTTGCTCGCCGCGCCCTGAACGCCTTGTTTCCCGCGTTTGACCGCCGTCCCCTCGCGTGTGTCTGCCCCGTAATCGCTCGCGGCGTTGTGGTCTACCGTCGTGCCCCCCCCCCCTTCCCCCCGGGAATGACTCTGCTGTATTTCTGCCACAGTATATAAAAATCCAGCTGGAGTTTGGGTGACGGTCCGCGGATGCGCCGGAGCATCTGGGTAAAAAAGGGAAAAAAAAAAGTGCTGCACTGCTTATTATAAGACCAGCCAGCGCGTCCGTCTGCAGCATCATAGCTGTCACTCCGCTCCCGTCAGCATGACCCGGCATTACGCGCGACGTTCCAGCCGCGCAAGTCTTTGTATCCGCCATTTATTTTTTTATTCTTTTCCCCCCTATTTAAATGAGTAAGAACAAGCAGCGCCGAGATTTATTGGCTAACATTATTTTTACGGCCGCACTTATCAGGCTGCACTCTCAGCGTACAGTCGAGTGTATCAGCGTGCCATCAAAAAGCGCCCGGGGGAGGGAGGGATCTGAAAAACACAGGGAATAAGATAATTTATGTAGCAATTACTGTTTACGCTTGTGTTCCTAGAGGGGCAGCGGCGGGGTCGAGTGTCCGCCCCCACCCTTGCCTAGGAAGGCAGGGGTGTGTGTGGTGGGGTGGGGGGTGGGGGTGGCAGCCAGAGCCGTTAGCAGGGCGCCGGCTTCTCTGGTTGTCAAATGGCCTGGATTCTCTCTGAGGGCTGAGCAGCCAAAGCAGGAAGTCAACAGCAATGGTGGTGATGGTGGTGGGTGGAGGAGGAGGGGGGGTAGGGGAGGGGCTGGGGGATGAACACATGAAACACTGGCATGAATTTACGGCTGCAACTACCATATTAGTCCATGAACTTGATAAACCATACCGATCTTTATTTATTTTTTTTTTTTGAAGGGGGAGAAGGAAAAAAAAAGTCCAGATTCTCTCGTTCCAGCTTCTTGAATGTAACATTTTCTGGTTTCGTCAGTCTTCTGTGACAAACTGATTATTATCTTTTGGTCTGCGGCGTCACCGTCAGGACGATGTCGCCTTCGGAGAACCGCCGTGGACTTTTTCACTCTCGCAGGCGTTTTGTGGACCGATGAATCGATCCAGTCGAGAAAATACCTGGCAGATCAACCGATGATCACAGTAATTAGTGGGTTTCAGGCTCAGCTGATTTGAACAACCGTGTACGTTTGGTTGAGTAATTAATGAAGACCCTGTATCTCCAAAAATGTCATGTATTTGTGGCTTTGCTTTGGGTTATTGATCTTTTTTTTTTCAGATATGATCAAATGTGAGAGTCCCTGTTTCATCCAGTCAACATGCAGCCACGTGCAGCTCAGTATTGGCATCGGTGGAAAAGTAATATACTGTGTGCAAATGATCTTCCATGCATTTTTTTTTTTTTAGGTCATTTCATCGCACCATCACTCTCCCTTGCTGTCTGTCTGCAGTTTGTAGTTTTTAAATGTCCAGATTTTTCCAAAACTTCTCCTATAATGAAGTTTGTTTTTTTTTCCTAATAATTTCTGTTGGACATTTTGCATTTTTTAACATAGCTGAAAGAAATCGAGATGGATGTTTCCCGTGATTTAAACGACTTTTTGGCCTGCTGCAGCTTTGTCAGAGCTCGCGAACGCTGCCGGTCGCCATTCAGCCTCGTGCGTTTTTAATCCTTTTTTTTTTTTTTTTCACGTCAAATTCCACGAAGCCTTTACATCTCTTTGTCGAAACTTTTTCAGTCCGAAATTGATGTTCGTGCTTGAACTGAACCGCAAACGAAAAACAGCATTTTCAAACCGTCCTCTGTGTGGGGCTGAATCATCCGCACGCTCTCTGTGAAGAGTCTGAATGATGGCGCGGCTGAATCGCGGGAAATTTCAGTGATGAAATGAAGTACAAAAGGGCTTCGGAGTCAGATATTACTGCATCTGCTTACACTCGGGGTACAATGGTATCGGCTAAATATGAGTGGTGAAGTGCGGCGGTTCATCGGCGTTTGGCGCGGCTCCGTTGACAATGAGAGGTTGCTGCTATGAAACCGTCGCTCTCGAGTCGTATTTTTAACTTCAGCGAGTTCCCATGACTTCTCTTCATTGCATGTAAACCCTCTGTGCATCTTATTGTTGGCGAATGTTCCGTTTACGCTGCGTTCATTCACAAATGAAGTGCAGCGGCCAATAAAAGCACACCTCGCTGGCTCCGGGCCTCCGGTTTTACTGAAGTAGGCGTTTGCACAGCAGCGCGGGCGGGTGGGTGGGTTGGGGGTGTTTCTGGTGGATGGGTGGGATGGGGGTCGGGAGTGGGTGGGACGCGGGGCATGGCGCCGGTGCTGCGTTTTTAATGTCGGGACATCCCAATGTCACGCAGCCCCGTGTGTTCGTAGGCGGGGGAAAAGGTGTTTTTGGGGAGATGCATTTCACAGCTCGAGCCCCGGAACGCTCCCGTCACATTTGTTTGTGTTTGCGCTGATAAACGCATTAAGAGCTGCGACAGAAACACCGCTGGCATTTATTAGGTTAATGAAGGTCAGTGGAAACGGCGCGGCGCTCCGCGGCGCGCGCATGCATGGCTCTGCGAATTCACAGACGCTTCCTGATTAAGGGCAGCGGTGCACTTTAGGACGCAATGTCCTCTAAGTGACTGAGCATTTAGCTGAGGGAAAAAAAAAAAAGGTTATTACGACTGACTGTGATCTCTGGAGGACAGCTGATAAAGTGACCAAGGAAAAGGAATAGCACAACTTTAGCACATTAGCATAATTAGTAATTATCTCATAATAGTCCCTCTTGGCCTTTTTGCAGCTCGGCAGTCGGAAATTTTGCTTAAAGTTCAGGCGCAGAAAACAAATTTCCCACCCCTGTGTCTCATGAGCAGCCGGGGAAAGAAAAAAAAAAAAGAAAAAGAAAAAAGGAATCGCGAGAATTGAAAGCACAGATGCAGATTTAAAAAATTCAGAAGGTGACACTGACGTTAATTAGTCTGTTGTTTGATGACTCCCAGAGTTGGAGAGATAACGGCATTACTCGCGTCGCAAATAACTTGTTGCGCTTGTTGCCACGGCAACAAAATTAAATTGAGGGAGTCATGTGTCACACTCCATCAGTCAGCGCACAGCAGCTTTCAAAACAATTACCATTTAAGGTCAGCTGAGGAGTGTAATACTGCAATACTGTTGCATGTTCCAGAGTGTGTCAGATGATGGCTGTGTTTGCATGCATGGGTAGCGAGTGATGTGTCTGAGCGTGTGCTTATACTGGTGTGTGTGTGTTTGTGAGGAGTGTGTGTGTGTGTGTGTAGAGTGCGTGCTGGTGAGCTGCCGTTCGCAGCGAGCTGTCAGTCCTCATAAACGGAGATGTAACACGGAAAACTCAGCGGCATTATCACTTCCTGTGTGTGTGTGTGTGTGTGTGTGTGTGTGTGCGTGTGTGTGTGCGTGCGTGTGTGCGCGCCTGGGCGCTCACAGTGCGCCGGCGTCCACTAAACAAGGCAACATGACAGAGTTTGCGGCGGAGAGCAGAACTGAGCTGCCCCCAGCGCCTGTCAGGAGATTCGGAGGCGCTGGTTTGGACGCCGGGTAACTAACTTGAGTCAAAATGCAGCTGTTTCACGCCGTTTGGATCACGGCTCCGCTGGCTCCTCACGCCGCGCGTCAGAACGTCAGCGGACGTGTCTTATCCCTTTTTTTCCACCGCCGTTTTTGGATCGTCGCGTTTGACCGTGTCGGCTTGACTGCACCTGCGACTTCTCCTTTGATTGTGGTGCCTTCATTTAAAACGCTCTCTGAGGCACATCTGATTTTCCCATGTTGTTTTTTGTTTTTGTTTTTTTTATCATTTAAGTGCCTGAAGAGGTAAAACGAGTGTTGAACATGCAGTTAGGGAAAATGAGAACAAAAATCTGAAACACAAACCCGGTTTAGCCAAGCGGAATTAGATTTCCTCCTATTTCCCCGGCCTGTAAAAATCATCTTGTAATGACTTTGATGGTCTAAATGTCGTTCAGTCAAGGTCACCATGGGTCACGTGTTGTAGCTGAATCCAAAGGTTGGTTTGCGTTTGTATTTAGGAAAAAAAAAATGCAACGTAAATGTTTGAATTTTTCATACAATGACGCCAGTTATGTAAAAGGTTTTGACCTTACGCAGGGCTGCCACATGCTAGTATTTCAAACTTGATACCGATATCCAGGAATGGTATTCAGTACTCAGTTCCATTCCATTTCACCAAAGGGGGAAAATAAAAAAATAAGAGTTTAAAAAGCATTAAGAAAAAAAAAAAGAATGGAATAATACAAACAATAACATCAATGGCAACAATATTTTTCAGTTTTCTGACAGTGTGAATGATACAGTGACGTAACTAAGGTATGTGTGTATATGTGTCGTCTTTAAGGTGGAAAAAAAACACTTTTTTTGAGAATATTTATTTAATTCTTATAAGTACTTTTTTTTTTCCCCGATTCGAATTAGTGTCTGTAGTTTTCCTCTCCAGCTGCATCCTCACCGTGCAGGTAGGGAGGTCTGCGCGTGGCCTGAGAGTCAAAACTCTGGGCTGAACGATGCTTGCAGAGCTACTGTAGTTGCTGAGTGTCGGGGACCGCGGAGGTGCCGACAAAAATCAAAACACAATACTAAAGCTTTGATGAGTCCCGATGTTGTCATTGTCAAACGGGGCTCGGAGCCTCTTCTGCTCGCACCAAAGCACAAGAAACTTGAACAAAAACTCAAAAACAAATAAAGAAACGGAGTTCCTAGCTGACATTGTTCCAAATGCCACCACGTGTCCTTCTTACGCCTGATTTACGCATCAAAATGGCCACTTTGGTCTGCGTGGCCCAGAGAGCTGCTGCTGAGAGACTCGGCTGCATCGCAGTCCGCTTGAAACTTTCCAGTGCAGCTGTTGATTCAAAGCAGCTGACTCATTTGCTTGCTTATTTATTTATTTTCTCCTAATGTGCTATCAAGGCGAGCGTGCTACCGCTAATGTGCAGGCCTGCCAATAGTCTCGTACGCGCTCCCACCTCCGCCCCCTCCCCGCCGCCACCGCACACATCACGGTGGCAAAACATTTCTCCAGTTTATGATCCTAATTAGCTCTAACTGTGCCATCATCCCTGAGTCATCGTGCCTGGAGAGAGGCCAGACCATTTGATGGTCTGCAGTTTCACACTTCTCCTCATCTCGCTCGTTCCTTTCCTCTCTTGTCTCCCGTGCGCCCTTCTTTCCCGCAAGCGCTCGCCGCCCGGCGGCCGCCGCCGCCGCAGAACGAGGCGCATTCCGTTCGAGCGGCTAATGAAGGCGTGAGAATTTGCGCGGCGAGGAAAAGCTTCATGCCATCGTTGCTAGGTGGGAACTCTGCTGGCTTTTAACCAGCGCGCGAGCTCCTCTTTGACGGCGTGTGATCAGCTGTTGCCGGTCGGCGACCCCGAACCTCTCCACCGGCGCCGCGCTTCCTCGGCGGCACGCCAGCCAGCGCCGGTGCTGACACGGCAAAGTTAACACCGATACCCCGCCTCACATGCAATAATGAAATTGGATGAAGCGGCTTAGCTGCGCGCCGTCCCCTCTCTCGCCATCAGACTGGGTACCTATTTGAGATAACGTTAATGAAGGCGACTTTAGCCAAGAATAGACACGTCTTACTGCCGGAGGTGGGGGGCGGGGGGGTATATGTGGGGGAGGCGGGCGCCAACAGCATTTATTTCCATTAATAAGATGGAGGGTTTTACAAGACGGCGTCTCTTGAGGGCTCTCGGCGGAGGTCGGCGCGAATCCACCTCAACAACCTCCGAGCCAGTTCGCGTATAGCGGGCGGCCGCGTGCAGGCACGCTGCGGCCTGCCCTCTCTCAGCGAAACCAATCTTACCCTTGACATGGCTCCACACAACACGAGCTCGCTCTCAATCACCATAATCACCGCCGTCCATCCTTAATAGACAGTTTTAGGTCATTAATATGAACGCCAGCCAAACTGCTTCGGGTGCAGGCGCCGCTGCTGTGTCGGCATGGTGGTACGTTTTATTTCTTTTTTGAATTTTTTTTTTTTTTTTCAAGGCGTATTTATACCTGCAAGTTTCCCAACCTTTTTTTTGTTTGTTTTGTTTTTGTTTGCCAAGACTCAAAATTGGAGAGCAATACTGTTCGGAACTGTTTGTTTACATTAGCAGGCACAGCTAACTAATATTTTGCCCACAGGGGTAAGCTAGCAATTACTTCCATTCCACTGAAGGGGTATTTCATTAACTATTATCAATATAATATGGATTAAATGTTATGTTTAAGTTGAATAGTGTTATTGGCTTTGGCCTGCTCTTTATTCTGCTGTGAGAGGTTTGAACTCCAGCCAAACATACATTAAACTCATGAAATATTCATCGCCAGGTCTTTTTTTTTTCTCTCTTGTGAAACAAACTGTTTGGAAAGCCACCGAGGCATGAAATATCACCGTTGGGTCGTGTTCTTCTGCGTTAAGCTTCCAAAGCCTTCAAGGTTTGACTATGAGTGATTGACGCTTTAATTAAATTTGATTTCTGATAATGTAGTGCAATGTTATCGATAAGTAGCTCTACCATGTGATGTATTAAACATGCTGCTCCTTCATTTCCATGTTTTCTCCATGGATAGCTTCTTTTTTTTTTTTTTTAGCGTGACTCCATCCAGCCGAGGGACTTTTTGGCTTTAGCATTAGCATGTGCTCTCAACATTGGTCACAACTTGGACAGAAAAAAGTCCAAATCTCTCCCCGGAATATTCATCCGATCTCTAGTTAAGCTAGCTCAGTTAGACACAACATTAATTATGAACCAAAACAACTTTGCTTTCTTGTCATAAGCGAAATCATCACATAAAAATGCTGCTGAGATTGAAATTAGATGCGGTTTAAGGTCTAAAAACAAGTCTCTGCATCTCTCTGAAATGCTACAGTGATTGTGTTTTAGGCACTTCAGTCTCGCCGAGGTAATTTTGATTTAGAAATTGGAGAAATAAACTTGTTTTCACTTTTGACTAGAAATGAGAAGCGTTCTTTCTGGCCGAGAATCTGGAGTCGCATCATTGCCTCGCGGTATCGTTTTAAAACGGCGCAAAAAAAAAAAAGAAAGTTTGCCACGTAGCAGCAGGAGCAGGGCGGGTGGGGCTCAGCAAACCGTCAATTTGCCTGAATGTTTTTTTTTTTTAAATAATAACCCCGTGATGATGCAATATACCCACAAAGGATTACAGTATTACACGATGAGCATGTAATGCTGTAAGCATGTTGGGGGGAACAAAGCTTTATCTCTGTAGTAAAGAGGCTGGAGCGGCGCCATGAGCTCAGTTGACGCTGGCACGCGGCTCTCTGGCGCCGCGACGGCTTCACCCCGCTCTGCGCGAGGGGTCAAGAGCAGTATTCCACGTCTTCCTCCGTATGTAAATAATCTGACGGCAGCGGATTCGTGGTAAACGGTTTACCCAGTGCATATTAGATCCATGCGGCTGATTGAATTGCTTAATGGCAGATTAGGCCGTAGATAATGATGAGCACACACATGTGAGCGTTCTGGCTGCTTCATTATTCGGCTCACATATGAGCATGAAATAACAGGTTTTTTTTTTTTTTTCACACCCCCCCCCTCCCTCTTCGCTCTACAGTAAATCCTCTCTCATCCATCGATTCTAGCATCCTTTAGGGGCTCCTTCCAGGAGAGACTGACAGGCTTATCTTGCAAATCCTTTAAAAGGTATTTAAAAAAAAAAAAAAAAAAATCTGTGCCTGCATTAACTCTGTCTGCTGTTCAGCGCATCACCACACACTCGGGCGCCGATGGTCGAGCCGGGAGTTCCATGCGCCTCTGGGCCGATCCATGCGATACACACGCAGTCCTGTTTTCCCAACAGTCACCGCAGTAGGCTGTTGGGTGTTTGTTGTACCTCCTTGCCGCCGCGATTTTTGATTTGTACAGCTTGAAGTAGTGGAGCGTCATAGATGTGTTTGCGCTTGCCGGAAAACTGAGAGTTCCAGTCGCTCATCCTTTGCCGTTGATAGCTCAGAGTGTATTTGGTTTTGCCGAGATAAGGCCTGAGTATACACTGAGTCCGATTCAGTTGAATTGTTTGTACACACATGGCGCTTTGGCATGGGTCTGCTTGGATGGGCTTTGGCATGATGGCGAATTTCATCCCCCAGCCCCCTCTTTTCCACTTCCCTGACAATCCCAGTGTGGCGCTTTTGGGGCTCCAGCTATCGGTGAAGGGTGAAGGGTGTGCAGGACCCGGGGCTATGGATGTTTCCTTGCATAAAGGACAAAGAGAGAATGGCACAGATAAACCCACATAACCACTATTCCAGATTTAGACACAACGGCACCGTGCGCAAGTCCCCATCCGAGGTTTGCAGTTAAAACGTCCCCATTTCAGTGTTTGTGGAGGAAAAGGGAGCCCGAAAAGGAATAATTCAGCTTAATGATGGAAAACGGCACAAATGACTTCAAATGTCATGTCTGCTGCAGAGAGCACGCTGGATCGCAATTGGCTGACGGCAGCCCCTAGCTAGCCCTAATTCTGTCAGCGCAACATCCCGGCACAGAGCCTGACACAGGTTGGATATTTCTCATCAACTGGGATTTCTGGCTGTGACTGGATGCGCCGCGGAGTAACGGTGCCTTTTCCACGCAAAACTGTTTAATCGGGGAAAGATGAGCGCTTTCTGAGCGGCCGCCTCTCATGCGCCGCTCGTCTGGGACGGCGAATCAAATGTGTACGCTCTCAAACTGGGGTCCAGATTGGGCGTAATTTCCTAAATGTCTGGAAACAGTAAATTAAATCAGACTAATCATCTGTTGCACTTCCACAGCACACCAGGGTTCAGCCTCTAAAACAGCAGCCCCATTCGACTTATGCTGCACAGTGTGGCTGTTCAGCGGAAGGCGAGAGCGGCAACTAGGTTTAATGATAATAGCCCCGACGATAGCAATGATAATCCTCCTGCTATTCCTGCTGACTGCAGAGAGCCTGCGCTTTGTTCTCCACTCCTATTAGTGTGATGGAGCTTCATTTTAATTTGAATGGACCATCAGTTGGTTAAGTAGAGAAGTGCTCGGTCGCGTACGTGCACAGACTCGCATGGAAGAGAAATCGAGCACACGGAAGGGGAAAAAAAAAAAAACCCGCCGCTCGCAC
Organism: Dactylopterus volitans; assembly: GCA_901007715.1. Classification (NCBI taxonomy): domain Eukaryota; kingdom Metazoa; phylum Chordata; class Actinopteri; order Syngnathiformes; family Dactylopteridae; genus Dactylopterus; species Dactylopterus volitans. Next base: position 10,470 of record CAAKHG010043754.1, read on the forward strand.
GTGATGTCAGCACACACGCGGGCACGCACACACACACACACACGCACGCATGCCGTCCGCATCCTCAAACAAAGACGCAACAAAAGAGGAGAGCCTGCAGGTCGCCGCCGCGACCTCTCCAGGTTGCAGGTGCTATTATCTTCTGGGCGCTCCTTCCTGGAGAATTTCTCCCGACTTAAAACACCAAAATGGCAGACAAAGACCTCAGATAACACAGGCCGGCGTCTGACATGGCAAGAGGGAGCCTTTAAAGGCGATCCAGTCAGAGGCAGGAGGAGCTTGGAGTAAAAGAAACGTCACTTTTATTGAGTTTAACAAATCAACCAGATGGGATTTTAATGAATGAATGAGACTGAACACTTGAAGGAGGAAGTTTTTTTTTTCTTTTTTTTTCTTCTGGTGAGTAGTGGATCAGTTGGCGATATAATGGATTCACATAAATTCTGGTTTCTGCCGCGGCCATTGTAGCGCGTTACGGTTGAGCTGCGGCCGCCGGAGCCAACCGTGGCCGCTCTCCGTGGAGTGCATACGGCGAGCGGCGTGGAGAAGGCCGGGTGAGACGGGAAGCCCGAAAGGGAATGGCAACTGCATCGATAGAGGGAGGATGTTTAACAGCAGCGGCAGTACAGAGGTCAGGGGATTTTTTTTCGCCGTGACAACAGGAGGGTTCATCGAACGAGCCGAAAACACAGGGAAACCGGGATTGTGTGAAAACAAGGAAAAAAATGGCGAAATTGGGAGTCAGCGGAGTCACGCATGCAGGACGCCAGCGGTAATGGGTGCAGCCGGTCCCGCTGGACACCAGCAGTACGACCACTGGCGACTCTTGAAGAGTAAATTAGCTGGCAATCACACCATTGAG
>CAAKHG010043756.1:0-12479 GCA_901007715.1 Dactylopterus volitans
CGCACTTTATGCGAGTGCAAGTGTGTGTGTGTGTGCATGTGTGTGTGTGTGTGGGGCCACCCCCTTCAGATATATAAGACAGCAACTGTGATACAGTATCAGATCAGAGAGGGAGAGGTGGTCAGGCTTTCCAGCTGGGATTTCCTGGTGCTCGGTTGCCCCGGGTGAATTGAGAAGTTTTAATATTGTTTTGGAGAAAAGGAAAACAAAGGCTCATCCAGGTGTAACTCTGAACCTCCTGCTCCAGAGCACCGTTGGCTAGTTCGTGCTAATTTGCTTGCAAGCGGAACACGAAAACCGTTTTTAGGATCGGAAAACATTTGAAGATCTTTTAGGCTGCGATTAGAAGTTCTGGCTGGGACTGGAAGTTTTAAAACTTAAGTGAAGAAAACGGTACTGAGCCAGTGGGAGAACTGGCGCTAGTCACCCTGGGCAACAGAATGGGACACTGCATGGGCCTGCGGATTGGGTACAGTATGTCCACTGTGCTGCCTTCTATCGGCTCTCCTCATGTCATTATATCTAACTCTCCGGACTCTTAAAAATGCTCGGATAACTTGCACGCCTGCACCATGTTTGTTTTTGTTTTTTTGTTTTTTTCTGCTCAAAGATAAAACCTTTGCACAACAGCGTTTTGTGTTTTTGCACGCAGGGTGCAGGAGCAGGAGAACCAGAAGCGGCAGCTGTGTGAGGAGCTGGAGCAGCTAAAGACTCCTCAGGACAGCAGAGAGGCCTCATGCCAGACACCTGTACCAGAGGAGGAGGTCAGATAAGCGGAGGGCTCGAGCGTTTATGGGATTATGGCATGCAAGTCCATAAACCAATGACTATTTAAGCCGCTAAATGGTTAGATTGTATTATCCAGAGAACTATTCCTTTTTATATATCTCATTCTTATCTCGTATGTTAATTTCTATATACGTATATCCTAAATATATAATAAACGACACATATCGGTAGGTGAATGAGTGTTACCTTTTCCTACTCAAACATTCAGTGGCGCGGCTGTCAAATCGAGAGGCAGATGGATGCGGTAGAGGCGAGTGCGAGTCGGTGGCTGAAGTGGGCATTTGTGCACGCACGCACACACACATAGACACACACACAGGCGGAATCAGATGCAGCCACACACCTACGCACTGCTCCTCACGCAAACTGCGCTGATGCATGCTCGAACATTTCCATAACGGGGGCCATTGTTTTTTTGTGTGTGTGCGCGTGTTTTTACCACCAAACTTGATGAGCTTGTTGCCGAGGAGAATGCATTTCCACGCAAAAGCCAGGTCGTTTGGGACAAATCTTTTTTTTTTTTTTCCCTCGATTTGAAAGCATTATTGCTGTGTTTTGTGGAACTGTTAATCACACAACAAAGGCCTGATAATTGCTGTGACTATAGCCATGGCGACTGTCACTGCTCATATTCCCGAACCGAATTCAGATCAAAAACAATTTTAGGTTAGTCACTTTCTCAACTTTTTATTTAATTAGATTTTTTTGTTTTTTTCCTTAAAGGCTGGAGATGACTTGGACTGGGATGAGGAGTTTGCCCTCCAAGACTTCCTGAAGAACGAGCTTGCGGAGAGGAACGGTCAGACACAGGAGAGGCGACCGGGAGGCCGACCCGAGGAGACGACGGACAAAGCGAGAGGAGGAGGTGAAGAGGAGGAGGGAGAAGAGAAGTGGACGGTGGTGGATGGAGCAGGAGAGGGAGAAGGCAGGGACACGTCCACTCCTCTCTCTGGGGAGACCCAGCTTCAACAGAGCACAGAGTGTCAAGGTGAGTGGAGACATTGAAGTGGACATGACTTTAAGCCTCACTTCTTGTCAAGTGATCAGTATGCAACTCTAACTTGGTATAAAAATCGCTTAAGTGTTGCATGGAACAGATTTAAGTTTATTAGTAAAGAACCACTAAATGGAAATTTTTCAATATAGATTTTTACTCCTAGCTTTTTTTTTTTTTTTTTGGTCAGTTTTTAATAGATTAAATGTTCCAAATTATCTCAGGAGTCTTCTTTGAGCCTCCAAAATCCAGGATACACCACAATTAGCCCAGGGCTCCCTGGAATCTTTTTTGGACGGCCAAATAGGGCTAAATATAGTGAAATAATAGTTCAGCCCCGTTCCTGCTCCTGCCCAAACTGATCCAAGCCCTGGATCCAACTCAGAAGGATTAACAGATGTAAGCATGAATAATCTACCGCCACGAGCCTGGTAGCATATATGCCTTTTGTCTTTTCATCTTGACAATCTCTAAAATGCGATCTGAATGTGAAAAGTTTGAGATAAACACTTAGTAAACGGTTATGTAAGCAAAAGCTTTTAAGAATGAACTAGAAGTGGATCCAGTATCCCTGAATTATTTCATTCACAGCTCGCGCCAAGTAACATTTGAAACTGAATAATTTCATGTCATTCTTAGATAATGTTGGCAAATTCACCTGAATCAGTGGCCGCGCTATAGTAGATTTTAAATGGCAAACTATAAATGCGTCTGTGCACTTTCACTTCAAGATTAAGCGTCATATTTAGTCCTGCACGAACAATATGTTCTGATTTTGGTTGCGATTCCTCAAGAGGCACCCGTGAAGCCGCAAGACACAGCTGGGACGGACCATCTCGTGCACCAGCTCGCTCGCGTCTCGGGGTGCTTCACCTGAACGAACTCTGTCGCTGAAAAAGGGCTCTACCGTGTTATTGTCTGAGTGTTGATTCGTGTCTGTGTGTGTGTGTTAGAGACTGGATTATCTTGCTGTAATCCATGGGAGTCGCAGGGCACTCAGCCACCCTTGAAGCACCAGCACAGCGCACGGGCAACACAGGCTCACACATACACACTCAGGACACCCAGCACTCTGAGGCCTGTGGAAGTAGACCCCTGCCTTCTATGGTTGTTGAGGTCCTGGCCTTCCGAAGGTTGTGTGTGGAGGAGAGTGTGTGTGCCTACACAGTACGCGAAACCCTCTCTTGCTCGAGGCCCTTCTATGGCCAGGTGAAGGACCGGTCTGGGGCCACGAAGTGAGCTCAGTAATCCCCCATTCCTTCGCCTGCATGAGCGGCTGGCAGGCAGAGAGGCAGAAAATGAGAGTGCAAATGTGGTCATTAATGCCACCGTAGCCATGCTTGGTATTCTAACCCCCGTGCCCCTCCTTCAGCTCAGTGCCTCACAAAATAGACAGCCGAACCTTTTATGGTAACAGGTGGGGTTGGTCTTAACCTCTGGATGATTGTACAAGGGTTTGTTTTAATGGACAATTTTTTTTTTCCCTTTTTATTTCAACCTTGTCTTTTTGAATATCTGATATTTTTTTATTTGTTTCTTTCTTCTGCCTGTCTGTGTGTCACACGGACTCCACAGCACGCACCGAGTCAGTGCCAGAGGCCAACGGTCAACGGATGCAGGTAATTTTGAAATCTGAAACGATCTTTTCATCAGATAAAGTTCATGTAGTGTACAAGCTGGTTACCAGGTGAGGGTTTGCTCCTGGTCGAGATCCCTTCGTGGAATCCTTTTTGCGCCCTTTGTTTTCCTTCTTGTATGGCTTCCACACCTCCACTTTATTCCTTTTAATGTTTTTGTTGTTCTTGAGGTCTGTACCATAAAAGAGTGTAAGCTGGAGAAGGTGAAGAGATTCCCACCTTCTCCAGCCTTTTTGTAGAGGTCACAGCTGAGAGCGAGTGGCTCAGTTTTAATTTGTCGGGGAAACGTTGCAGTGGTTTTTCTTGAGCCGAAAACTGAATCCCCAACTACCCAGAAACCACACACAGATGATTGCAGGCGTCCTGGTCAGATTGCCAGGTGTGTGCAGTAACTGCAGGAAGCGGCACAGCGCAAGAAAAAGATATTTGAAGATGAGCTTGAAAGTCGCAGAAGATTAATCCCGGGGATCATGCAGTCACTTGCTGTTCGTGTTTTTGCCGGTCTTTCTGCAGGAATTCTGGAAAAATCGTTACTGCAGCGCATGAAAGAAAATCTGTTGGGCGTTAATGTCCAAAACATACCGTTGTGAGCACACATCTAGATGACGAGCCAAAGATGAGAATATTAGATATGCAAATGTACTTAGATGTAAAAATCAGCTCTCTCATTGTCACTGTGATGGGTCCCTTGACAACTTCAGCAATGTTATCTATCATGCTCACTCACAGCTCTTTTTTTTTTTTTTTTACTCTAGGATTCCACTCGAGTAGCTTTGTGTGATTCTCAACCCCAAAAAAATCTTAAAGGATAATTTGGGGTGGAGGGAGGTTTATGTTTCTTTAAGCAGGGTTTTACATGGTGCTGATGGATAGTTGGTGTGTTGTCTGCAGTCATCTGCAATACTCCCGTATTCCTGGGACGAGGTGCAGCTTTGAAACTCGCTTAAAATTGAGTTCCTGTCCACAAAATTTCATTCTTGCTTCTGGTGAGCTTCAGAGCATGCAGGGTGACATCTATTGCAGGTATGTGCACTGACTGTCCATCAGTACCTCATATGGCCCCGCTTCAAAAATACCGAACTGTCCCTTTAATAACAGCCCTGTATGTATTTTTTTTTTTTTTTTTTGCTGCAAGCTGTGTTCAAATCTGGCAAGAAAATGCACCGTAAATGATGTCTCCATATGAACGACCTAAACCTGATTTTAATAATGAAATCGGCATCGTCTGTTTTGCAGGCCTTTTTCAACTGCACTACCATTCACCCGACCCCTCTCCCAGCGGCAATTAAAAAGTGACTGTCGCGCACGCAAGGCAGGCAGAGAGCGAGCTCGCTGACTGTCATGGTGAAATGTGCCTATCGTTCACACCTACAACGGCACCTCTGACTTCCTTGTGTCCCCGGCGTGACACATCAATGACTAATTCACATTAGTTTAGCACTCGAAAAAAAAAAATGTGCTTGGTCTAGAGCCTTAGCTTGTTTGCTCAAAAAAAGTGACCATTAAAAGTTTAGTTTTACATCATTATTATGCGAAACTTTGGCCAGATTTCATATTAGCATCAGAAATTGCTAATTTTATACACGGGACAGAAAATTACCAAAGACATAATCTCTTGCTCGCTGTTGGCTTATAGTGATGAAACCTTGAGGTCGCGCCCTTGTGAAAAGACTTGCCCTCAGTGATAGAATATCTCATATTTCATATTTGTTACTCACTAAATGACCACATATACCACTGCAGCAGCAATCTCAGTGTGTCGTCTGCTTGCTTGAAGACACCGGATTTTATTACATTTCATGACTGCGGGTTTTATAAAAGTAAACACTTCATCGCTGCAGCAGCCGGGTTTTTTTTTTTTTTTTTTTTTGTGTGTAAATTGATGCTCGTTTCTGAAATCCTAAAACGACGAGAATAATTCATCACCGATGCTGCAAATGCTTTCCGATGGCTGTCAGCTGTCAGGTTTTGTTGGCACATTATGTAACATCTTGTCATAGGACAGAGATGTTTCCATTTACTGACTGTGCGTCTGCAGTTTGGTACATGTTTAATATATGCGTGCGTGTGTGTGTGTTTTCCAGGAAGAGGCAGCAGTACCGTTGAGCGCCCCCTCACAAGCTGTCAGCGCGGATGCACTCCCTGATCCATCCCACTCAGACAACTACAGTAGGACCCCCACCTCTTTCTCTCTCTCTTTGGTTCACCGTCTATGCGGCTCACTCGCCATCTCTCAATTTTCTTCTCTGTATTGTCAGTTAGTCACTCCACTGTGTGCGTTTGTGTGTGTGTGTGTGTGTGTGTTAAGAGCTTAACCAAAGAGTGAGTCATTTCCTGACTCACTCAGTTGCTGTTGCTTTAGAACAGAAACTTTTTAAGAGAATTTTCCAAGGTGACACTCTACCAAACACCACTGTTTGAACATCACTTATTGATTAGAATCTTGCAGCTCGTTATGCAGGCCAGCATTCCTCTGTTTTATATCAGTATATACAGCCTCATTAACTAAATAGTCTTATGTGAAGGCGAATAACTGATTTTGCTGCCATTATGAAATATGCAGCAAGATCTCTCTGACACCCCGAGAAAGGTTAAAAGTCAGTCATTCGCAGAAGCTGCTGACACAATAACTTGTTACCCTGGAATAAAACCTTTCAATGATATTGACTGTAAAAGACGGAGGTCGTGGACCAAACACTCGCTCTTGTCCGACCAGATGCAGACACGCGTGAGGCTGCACCGCCTCACTCTGCTGATCCAACCCGGAATCTGAGCGGCTCCTGCGAGCAGGACCCGCCGACGGTACTCGGGGACACCGCCTCCCCGTCAGCAGCCAAGGTGGGACCTGCCAGCATGACCTCCCCTGGTGCGGAGGAGACCGCGGCTTCAAGTGAGAGGTGGGTAAAGAAACAAATCAAAATCAGAATTGGCCTGCTCCTGCTTCAGTTTTAAAACATTTTCAGCATATTTTTAAAGATTTTCATTCCTTTTAGGACTGTCTATATTCTTTTTTTTTTTTTTTTTTTTTTGGGGTGTTTGGAATTGTAACACTCATTAATGTCTGCTGTGTGTTTTTCACTACTGCCACTAGAGAGTGCCAAAGTCAGGAGTTCTCTCCCCCGGTAGCTTGAATTTATACATTATACCGCACATTACTGAAATTGATTTGGCTCATGTTAAAAATCAGCATCTCCAATCAATATAGAAAGATGTTAAAAAATATTGTTTCTTTATTTTTCTGTGACAAGGAAATGTCAAACAGTGGCCTTTTCAAAGGGGCAGTTGTGTTTTTTTGCTTTCAAATCTCCCCTTAAAAAAAAAAGGAGCACTTAAAGTCAGGAAACTGACACCACAGCATTTTTTTTTAACAGCAGTTTAAATTCCGTATTTAATACTGAGTTTGACATCGCCGCCACTGTGCCAGCGTGGAAGTCTCCATTTTTCTGAACACCATCATTTCCCTATGACATAAGTCCCATTTGCTAGTCAAATGGCTGTTTTCTTTGCTGTGGGAGGATCTCCGCAGGCTAATTGGCATTTCTGCAGCCGCGCTTTGCATAGCCACAGTCCACCTACAAAGACGCTGAAGCTGTTCCTCATCGCTCTCTCCTCCTTTTTTTTTTTTTTTTCTTTTTTCTTTTTTGTCATCGGTTGTCTCGCATTGAATGGAGAGTGTCTAAGGTGTAAAGCGAGAATGAGGAAACGGCTCGTGCTTGACAGCTGACCTTTGACTCTTCACCTGTGGACAGCGCCCAGTTGGCTGGTGAGGACCACACGGGAGGAGGAGGAGGAGGAGAGGAGAAAGCCGAGGGGGCCGCCTCGAACGCCGCCGACATGAGCCGCACCAAGGTCTGTACCCGACAGGAAGTGCTTTTAATGCACAAGAGAACAGAGCTTCCTCTGTTCTCTTCGGCACCTGCACCCCACTGCTTCCACTTCCTCTATTATTTTTCTTTCTTCACGCCTCCTCTGCCGCTCAGCGTGCATCTTTAGCTGAGTGACAGTCGGAAGGGAGGGGCGGGCGGCACCATGAGGCAGCGCAAAGGCCAGCCCAAGGCAGCGGCGCCCCCCCCTTCACTGAGGATAGCGGAGACCACGCGATGGCCATCATTTTTCTCGAGTGTTCAAGTAACATGAGCACGCAGTTGGAAGGGCCTTCAGCTGAGGTGAAGTGTTGCCAAAGGAGGCAAGTACAGGACATTTAACACTGTTTTGTAAAGTGTTTTTGTACCCTTTTTGTCATAGCCAAGTTTACTTGATATCGCACTTCATTAAGGGCAATTAAAAGTTGATTCGGAGCAGACTGAAAAAAATGTTTGCAAGCGTAATATGTCGTAGCAAATCATTAATTGTAGGACCATCAGTTGGTCTCTTTATTTTGTTATTAATGAATATTGGAGAGATTATGAAAAATGCTGCCCATCACAATTTTCAAGACCGCAATTTTTTTTTTAAATCGCAAATTTGCAAGTTTGGCGTCTAATAAGCAAATGCCTTTAATTTATAATGATCAAATAAAGATCTTGGGGGGGGTGGGGGTTGGTCACTCTGCCACCAAATGGTGCCTTGCACTCAAAGGCCTTAGCCCCTCTCCCACCCAGGAGGCGGCTCACAGTGTTGTGATGATTCAGATGCAACTCCCGACTTGAATTTAACAATAACAAGAAGCTGTGTTTCTTTAAAAACCCAAATTATTTAGATGTATTCAAATGAACCCTGACTCATGGAGCTCAGTGTCTGTTCAGTGTGTTCAGTGTGTACCTGTTACAATTCTTAGAATTTCCAGCTCCTGCACACCGACTTTGTCGGTTTATCAAAACATTAACTTTTTGGAGCCACTGAGAGAGACGTGAACTCTAATTTTGTCTCTACACGCCCGTGGTTATGCTTTTCCAGGGCTTCACCTAATATTTTGCTATGACTGATCTATTGATTCCTTTTATGAATTAGGCAATTCAGCTATTGGCTAAGAAAACAATGTGATACTTAAAAGAAAACACCTGGTGGAACATCTCACTAATTTAAATGAAACATTAGGTTTCTGTGCTTTGCAAATCATTACATTCTGTTTGTATTTACTTTGTACCCGAGTTATCCCAAATGATTTGGACACGGGTATAATGATTTGCATAACATTGAAAGCCCATATTTTATTGACACAGGCAACATTTCAGAGACTGAAAATGAGAGGTTTTGCTACTTTTTTTTTAAATGTACATTTTTAATGCCGGGGACATGTTTCAGACATGCTGGGAAGTGCTCAATTAAAAATACTGGTGAAACATCTCCCATTTTGATTATGTGAACTGGGAACAGTTCAGGATAATCCTGAAAACCAATGCTGGATGGCTGTTATTTCCAGGCCCTCAGATGGCACTGCATTAAAAACAGAAATGATTCTGTAGCTGGACATCACTGCATGAGCTCAGGAACTCTTGTGTCTATAAACAGTTTCTTGCTGGATCCACAACTGCGAGTGTAAACTCTACCGTAGGAAAACCATATACTTTATATAAACTACATCCCAAAACCACCGCAGGCTTCTCTGGGCACCCGAGATCATTTATGACGGACTGAAGTAATGTGGAAAATTGCGCTTCGCTCTAACAAGTCAAATTTTGAAATTCAGCTTGGAAATCATGGAATCCTGTCAGCTAAATTTGAGAAGGATCATCTAGCGCGCGAGTCGTCTATAGTTTAAATGCCAGCAGGTAGCGCATGAGGGCAAATCGCATCGTGGGTAACCCGCACGTTTGTGAAGGCATCATTTAATGCTGAACGATGCAGGTTTTGGAGCGACACATGCGCTTTTTCAGGAAAGGCTTTGTTTATCGCGGCAAGACGATGCCAAGCCACCTTCTGCGCCCATTACGGCAGCATGGCTCTGCAGTATTGAGGGTGCTAAACTGGCCCGTTTGCAGTCCCCGTTTGTCGCCTATTGAAAATAGTTTGGTGCAGCCGCCGAAAATCGAAATCCCGCTGAAGCAGCTGAAATGCATTAAACAAGAATTGGGAGAACGTTCCACTCTCAAAATCGCAGCATTTGGTCTCGCCCGTCCCCGAATGATTATTATGTTGTCCCAACTCTTATTGAAACATGTTGCTGGCATCAAATCAAATTCAAAATGGACATATAATTTTCCAAAAAAACAATGGATTTTTTTAGTTTCAACATTCGATATGCTGTCTTTGTACTATTTTCAGTTACTTTTTGTTTCTATTCAAATTTTACACAGCCTCCCATTTTTTGGGGGGGGGGGGGGAATGGGGTACTACAATTCATTTAAAGTCTAAATTACAAATATAATGAATGTAAACTGCAACTTCACTGGTTGCGAAGGCGCGTAACCGCAGGGCGATTAATTCTAGTTTGACTGAGTAGTTGACTAATCAAACAAAGTTAGATGATCCAACATAACATTACCATAACGGTAAAAGAAATTACCTACTTAGAATGGTGATTTTTATTTACACTATACTGTATATAATCACATATACTGCATATGCTATATACTCTTTGTTAGATTAAAAGAAAACCATTAAATGACAGCTGCAGATAGCCTGCAGCAAATGACGTTGCCCATGATCATTTATAATTATATATTATACATATATTCTGTATGTATAAACATATCATACTATGGTGGAGATAAAACATGAAAAGGAAGACGTGTCCATGCATCAAGGTTGTTTTTTTTTTTTTTTTTCTCATTTTCGGAGTGCACGCAGCACCACTTTGTCGAATCTCTCTCGAAAAAAAACTCCCACACTTTAAATAATCATGGGCGCAGTCATTTGCTGCGGGCCGTCTTCTGCAGCCGTCATTTTGAGTCTTTCTCGAAATACGCTCATTCAAACTACACCGAACGTGACACTGCACTCGCAAAGGTTCCCCAGCGATACACCCGCCATGTGTGAAGAATACTGGAAGAGCGTTTGTCAGGAAAAGCAAAGGCGCACTCACACACAGGCACACAAATATAGATTTCGTACCTTTATGGTATGTTAGAGGCTTTGGATGAAAGTGTGAGTTAAACGAATTGAAGTGTTAATTCAATTGAGCTGAATCCCAGTTTAACTTTACAAAGAGGTGATGAATTATAAACATTACAAGTAACGCATAGCATTGTATTGTTCTATCAGAATGTAAAGTGTCAGATTTGTCAAATATAAAAAAAAAAAAACAAAACATAAATGATTCAAGATGTAATTTGTTATTGTAAATTCAAAAAACATTTTTGAGGATTGAATTATTCCCAGTTCTGAAATTCTGGACCCCATCAAGTCTACCAATTTCATGGAAATAAAATGTATTGATTTTTTATTTTAACAGTGTTTGGGATTATTTCCATTGAAACTGAGAGAGCTCTCTCTATTTTGGGCAGTGTCAAATCGGACATTATGCACACACATTACACAATATCCTATTGCTTTGCTCTCACCACTCACCTCTCCATGTATTCACGCAATCCGCCTCCACTACTGAGTACTGCGCCAGTGTTAATGTGTTCTCCAAGCACCCTTCTCAGCCACGCGCACACACAGAACTGCAGGGCTTGTCATGAAGCTCCACGTTATATAAGGAATCATTTTTTCTGTTCCACACTCGGTGGAGCTGAGATAGTGTTTCGCTGCCATGGGACAGGTACGCAACATGTATGTAAAAGTATGCGCGCGCGCGTGTTTGCATCATTGGCCGTAGCCTGTGCTCTGGAGCATAATAGCGCGCTACAAGGCCACCTGCCTTTTTCTCACACCCTCCCTCTCTTTCTCTCTCTCTCTCTCTCTCTCCCTCTCTCTCTCTCTCCCTCTCTCTCTTAACTTTTATCCATTTCAGAGCCTGAGCCCAGACCAGTCGGCAGACAGATCAGCGGCAGAGGATAGGTGAGTGATCACTCAGCTGTCAACTGTTAGCTCAGGAAGCATTTAGAGCTCATTGGGCTTTCACACAACTTTTACTTTTCCAACAGCTTTCTGCATCAAATAAGTGTTTTTTTTGTTGTTGATTTTCCGTTAGCGATAATAAGATTGAGATTTTTTTTCTTTTTTCTTTTTTTGGGAGCGAGGGTTGCAGATGATTTTGTAAAGACGCACAGTGTGTGTTTTTCAGCACAAGCCTGCTACCTGTGTTGGTTGAAGAGGAGGAGAGCATGCAGGACAGCACAGCTGACGGTCCAGCGGCGGTGGCCAGCATGGCAGGTAGGAAGGAAAAAGTCTAAAAATCTGTGTGCGCGTCAGGAAGAGAGAAACGAAGACGGGAATTTGTTCTTGCATGTACGATTTGCCGCCCACACACCACCTCTTCCATTAGAGGCTGACCAGCTCGCCAACAGAGGAGCGACCACCTTATCTGACACGAGCGCCCCTCAGTCAGGATTGCCCTCCACACTTGCCAGCCAATCACAGAGCAGCATGGGCAGCGTAACCTCTGATCCCAGCCAATTGGAAGACAGTGGCTCAGCAGCCAAAAAGGACTCCCTCGCCCTCCTTGGGAAAAATAGGAAGGAACTGGTAAGACCTGCTCCCACTGCCTTCTAAACTGGCTGCTATATTATTGCTAACTTTCTGCTGAGTATGTTTCTGCTTTTGTGAAGATCAGAGTCATCACAGGTTGTGGCTAATTTTTTTTTAAGTGGATATCAGAATTTATTTATTTTTTTGTTTTTCAGTCTAAGATAAAATGACCATTATTAAAGTTCAGCAAAAATAATAAAAATAAGCTAGTTTTAAATAGTTTGATTTTTTTTTTCCATGGCGTTGGTTTGTGTTCTGTTTAACTCAACCTTTATTCGGAATTTAACCTCGACTTCTAACAATTTCAGTGGAGCTTTAACCAAAATGTTGAATTAGACTGATGGCATCGGGAAATTGGGACAAGTCAGTCAGCATGACGGAGCAACCTGATGAGAAAACCTGTCTTTCCAGCTGTGTGTGTGTGTGTGTGTGTGTGTGTGTGAGAAAAAGAGTGCATACTTTGCTTTTGAGCTCCACTTGGGCTCTTATATCAACAATCAAGAGCCTCCCTCACCTCCAGCTGATGGAATCTTCATAATGCATTT
>CAAKHG010043757.1:0-11765 GCA_901007715.1 Dactylopterus volitans
CACATGCTCTTAGGTTCTCCTCTGATGCTCTCGCTATCTGGTACCACAATCTCCTCGGCTCCCTTTCCCATGGTGTAACCTTACCTCCCCAATTTACCTTACCTGAGCACGCACATACACTCACACACACTTCTGACCTGCACGGCAGGACTTAGTCGTATCAATCTACTGTTGGAATTTCTTTTCTAGATGGACTTTTGATTCCATGCCTGTTGGGTGCAGTCAGTTTTTTTTTTTTTAATATGCGGGCAGTACATCTGATTCAGTTAAGCATCTCTGGACACTGCAAACACTGGTCAGCAGCAGTCAGGGAACGACGGGATAACTCAGCATTTCGCAGCGCGGGGTGGGGGATGGGCCAGGCAGCATCAGGGCAGGAGGTTAGGTGATAGAGGGGGAAGCCCAGATACCCCTGTCCCCCAAGAGAGGACCAGTGGGCTGCGTGTTACTGTCACAGAACGAGGGCATAATGAGGATGCATCACTGCTGCAATGAGGTGCCCCATTGCAGGCACACAGATGCTCGGCAGTGCTGCACGTGCACCAGCATAGGATTAATAGACGTCGACGACCCACAAAGACGTCAAATCGCCATCAAACCTCTGAGCTAATCATGGTGGACGACGTCAAATAAACTATTTAAGACAACGTACATTTCGACTGATGCACGTCCAGTGAGACTGTGGGAACAGGCGATTTCTTACGCTCTGCGGCAGAGTGTTTGATGCCTCTCTGGGAAACAAGTGGCACAACTTTTCCTGCCGCTTTCAGCCACCACTGTTGTCGAGCAGTAAAGCGAGCCAGTGTGCAGTAAAATAAAATGAGGTGTGGAGAGAACTGGACCAATCTGCAAAGCCATTGGCTGCCGGCGGGGTCGTAAAATAATAACCCTCCGTCGTAAAACAATGTGCTTATTAAATCATTTTTAAACAATATCACACGACGCGGTGTGCTCTGCGAGCGCTTCCAAAAAAATAGAAAAAAGATCTCACTGGGGACTCAACTGCACAATCAAATCAAGGCTAATTAGCCGATCATCATCACGACACTGAATAAGACTTCTGGTGGCCAAACTCCCGTCAGGTCCACTAATAAAGGGGCTCTTGGACTTGGATTGCAATTCTTTCTCATGACGACGTGCATCTTTGTTAAATTCACTCAAAGCTTCCACCGTCACATAGATTACTCTGACCGTGGCGCCCATTATTTCCTGGCACTCCTGTTTTGCATCATTCACCGTGCCCCTCCAATGACGTCTTTAAGTAAAAATTGTTCATGGTACACATGACTTGAATACCTCGGAATACCAAGCTCATAGCAACAGGTTACTCATGACTGCTGATAGCTGTAAATTTCAGCATTTTTGCAACATAAGCACATGTAAAGTTTAGCAGCATTTCGCTCACAGGCTAGATTATTCCTACTTTTGTAGTTCCAGTCAGAAACTAGCAAAGATGCTGTTAAGATTAAGGGTTGATGTGCTGCTGTTTTGTTCAAAGCGAGTCGTCGCACATATTTACGTACCGAACTCAAAAGAGTGTTGCTGCCTGCATGTTTGTATTTTCCCTGAATCTTTATACGACTGCTATTTTTTTAATCTTTTGAAGAAAAGAAGATATCGAAATCTTTAATGAAAAAAAAAACAATTTTTGCGTAATAATTCCTGAGCAACTCACTCACGTGAATTAATTGCTAATTCATGTGAGTGAGTTGTCATGTGTTACATCATTCATCTTCTGTTTAATTACTACTATTGGTGGTTGCATCCCGATATATTCAGAAATAAGCAGAATCTAATTGCCTCACATGTGCATTTCAGTGTGACCACAGAGTGTTTAATTCTTTTGTCCTTTTCTTGCTCCAATATTCAAGATTGGATGCTTCTGCCCCGAAAAAGCATAAATTGTTTTTATGGCTCAGATTGCAAACTCTCAGCTCTGGAAATGAAAATTTAAAAATTGGCTATATTGTGCAGCCTGTTTGTACTTTTTGAACTGAAAAATGTTGCTTACACAGCCCTTAAAGATGTTTTCTACACTGCACATCATGAGTGGATCGAACAATATCACGCGAATTGTATATTTTTGGCCCCCACCCGTCATAACCACCTGAGAACATTAGGGAAGTGTTGACTCTTCTTTTTAACACCCACTGGTCTTTAGAAAAGTGCTGATGAGCCTCTGTAAGTCAGAGCAGCCCTCCCATATGATCTAGCCAAGTCACAAAGTCTAAGAAATGCAATAACAAAGGGGATTAAACGCGTAGCGGAATCAGCTCTCGGATCTAATAAAGACTAGTGTGCTTCTCCTCATCACTCCAAACACTGGTTTTACAAGACGTACCACTAACCAACCAGGCTCATTTAAAAAAAAAAAAAAAATCAATGCACAAACAAAAGGAATTCTATGATATATTTTGTTGTCTGCACCGGACCTTTTCACTTCTCACCTTTACCCGTTCCAACGGTCCTCTTCCACTAAGTTTGCATCATCTGCAGCAACAGTAGCAGCCGTATGGACGCTGGCATCTTATTTCGGGTTTATTGCGCAAACCAAATATCATAAAACCTGTAACACCTCTTACTTAAATTGAGCAATATTGTTAATGATATGGTTTCTTTTGTGTGAAAAAACGTGTTGCCGTAAGCAGCTCACATTGTCACAGGAGCTTCAAAACGTGCATTAGAAACTCATGTGAAGGGTCGAGGTTCACCATCTATCCACCTTGTCCTGCAATTGTTAAGGGATGAGGATTTTTTCATCATTATGTAAAACACGGCACTGGATAATATGAATTCGAATGGTTTTCCTCCTGACCTCTCTGAATACAATTCATTCTGTCCAACTATTACAAATCACCACGTATTAACCTTGAGGCATTTCCAAATAAACACAAGCTTTTTATTTATTGACACGGACAATGTCATTTAGTCTAAATAAATACAGCCCCATAACACAAACCCTGACTTGTAAATATACTCTATGAGCAAGGCTGACTTTACTTTCTCACAACTTAGAAATAATAAAGTCTCAGCCGGTCGACGTGGAATCAGCAACACTGCTTGTATTGTGGAGCCACTGCTCCACAGTCGTTTCACACACTGCTGCCGCTCTGGGCGACTCGCCTGCAGAGGAAACTTGGTGTTGACAAGTCAAGCGGATCTACCACGTTTGTGTCCTTCAAGTATATGGAAGAACGTTCGTGTCACTCTTGAAACTGAGCTTCTCTGTGCTCCCGGGTGAATGTATGATGAGGAGCTTTTGAAAGTCTACTCACCTGCTCAGAAGCGTGAGGAGCAAACCACCTTAACCTGGAGGGGAGACCCGCTCCTCTCATTGGTGATTATATTGATTTTGCGTTCCGCTGTATCACTCAGGCCTATTTTAATTTATTTTTACACGCAACCTGTATCTGTTCTCTCCTAAATCTATTTTTAAGTGTTGGCTCTATGTAAATAATGTATTACTATTATGTCCCAACTATGCATTTTCCGGTTTACCTGTTTTTGGCAGGAATATTCAAAAGCCAAGCAGCGTCAAAGAAGTATCGGCCTTTGTGTGAAAAAAAAACATGTGTTGCTCCTCAGAGGCAGAACAATGAATTCAGGTTGAGCAGCTCACATTGTTCAAAATGTATTTTTCCGGTTTACCTGTTTTTGGCAGGAACATTCAAAAGCCAAACAGCGTCAAACAAGTATAGGCCTGTTTCTGCTAACATGAAACAACGTTACATCTCTGTTTGCTAGCGCTGTGCCCTCCAAAACATGGCTGTCTAAAAAGGGCTGATTGCATGACTGTTACACAGGGCCTGCCTATGGTGTTTTTATTTGTTTAAAAAAATAATAATAATAATAATAAAGCCATTTTAGAACCGTATTGAGAGGAAAGAGGCAGGAGGGAATAAACAGTAGAATCAGCTGTAGCAGTGAAAGGCGGGCGGGGCAGCAATGCCGCTGTGGCTGATAAGTAGATGAGTCCAAACCAATGATACATGGCCGCCGTGAAGATTCCTGCCCAATAAGCCACATCTGATTAGCAGAAGTTGCACACAGAGCCACAAAAGGCTGTCTGGAACAGTTTAGGTGATTGCAGCGGCTGATAACTTCGACCTGATAGAATCTGTAGCCCCTATAACTTTTGCTAGGAAAGAAGTGTCTGCTCCGTTTTCACAAAAGTAAATAGATATGATCTGAATTATAAAGAATATACAGAAGTTGATGGTTAGTCGTCCTCTCTACATTACAGTGCTTGTTTGTTTGTTTTCCTGGGACTGCATGGCCAGCTGGGTAGAGGTAACTTAATGACTAATAATAACAGAAATTTGAATGCAATGCATTATCATGATGATTCAGGGGAATTCAGAAAACATGTAGGCCTCAACGATACCCCATATATTTGCAATACCACATGCTGCATTCAGTCTAGCGTTGACCTGCATTTTGAGCAGCATGGCAACATAATGATAGTGACAGTGGTTAGACAGTACGTGCATTTGAATTACTTGAATTTGTTATTGTTAAATTAACGTAATAGTCCTGTTAGCAGCTGACATTCGCCATTTTATGAATGACACTGAGTTCAGGGGAATGAAGACCTTCATTTTGACGGCTGAGTCGTGTGTGATATTGCAAACGCTTGCTGACAAAACCGTCATACTCGCGATGGCCGACCCAACCCACGTGTTCATAACAGAAATACGCGTTGATGAATATTGTCATGGTGAATTCTAGACACATTAACACCCAGCTGGTTTGCGCATTCGCAGGAGAAAAAAAAAAATCACAGTCACATACAAAGCGAACGCTGTGGCCATCTGCTTTGCATGAGGTTTGGTGTGACTCATAAATCACATTTGATAGGCCTTTCCTCTCAGTTCACGCAAACGCACATCCGATCTCGCCCTCAGAAACATGCGGTACAGCGTTGTCACTTATTTCACATTTTGCCATTCTCTTCAATTTTATAATTAACCCTCTTAAGGAAACCTAATTCTGTAATTTGAGTGTCTCCAGAGATCCTTAAGATCAATGTCGTTCTACTGCAAATCCGTGCAGAAATGTGGGATTTGAACATCCCCAATCTGCGCGTTTCCCCATCCCGACTCCGTCCCGCTGTGTTTCTCCTCCTCCTGTATGTGCAGGAGCAGCCGGCCCATTTGCCCGCTCGCCGCCGTCTCCGGTGCGCCGTAAATAATGTTGATAAAGACGCCGCCGAAAACGACTTTCACGCGTCCCCCGATTGATTTAACGTGACCTCCGTTTCCAAATGATATTGGAAGCCTATTTAAACAGATGAAGGCTTAAATTGTCTTGCTTGTATGCGCATTAATCTCCCATTCATCATCATTACCGTGTGATTGGTCCTTCCACGCCTCCGCCGGCCCCTTGCGTTGCGACAAGGGCCTGTAAATTAGGATGTAATCCAATTCAAACACCAGCAGCGGCGGCGGCGGCAGATCCATTTGGTGTTTTTTTTTTTTTTTTTTTCGTTTTTTTGTTTTTTTTAGTTTGCTTTGGGTGGACAGCTGCACTGCACCGCCCCTACCCAGGCGCTTTGTGCTGGTTGTGGGAGCTGGGGAGTCCTGCGCCAATTCTCGCTAATAGCATCTTATAAGGCTGGTGTAATGGCAGTTATGCGCGCAAATATGAGCCCATCATATACTGACGCTCAGTCATACGCAATCACCCAGCGATTGGATGCGCGCGTGGTGCCGGATTGCGCCGCAGAGGATTCAGCAGCACCTATAGCCGGCTTTACGCGGTTAGGGGAGATGGGGGGTCCATATGCGTCGCTGCGTAAATGTGGTTATAATTTGCCTCATTTTAATGTGTCATTCTGGCGCACGGCGTGAGGCGGGCGTCGAGGATGATCGCAGAGCGCTGCAGCTCCCGTCGAAGCCGGACTGCAAAGATTCCCAGGCTGTTAAAAATAACCCGCCGTGAAGCCAGGACTTTTTTCCCCCTGAATATTCAGTTCGCTCGATCTGTTCATTTTTATTTTATGGAACCGTTTTATTACGCACAAACCAAAAGCCGCTCTCCCGCCCGAGCCGAGTCCCTGTCAGCCTTAAAGACACCGGATGATAGTTTACATAAATCTGCCTCGCGGTTTCGCCCCGACCCAGGCGGCTTAAACGGTGTATTATTCCAAACATATGCATTTTAATCAGCTCGGTCACACTTACAAGAACTCCAGTTAATAAGGCCATCAATCAAGCGCGAGGAGGAGGGGGAGGGGGGAGGGAAGGTGGGCGCTCGTCGGCGCGGCGTGCTGGGTGCAGCCACGTCCGATTAGGATGAACCTTTTACCCCAGAAAGCATCAGAGGAGGATGACTGCATCGACTTTTTTTAAAAAACATTTTTCGTCGTCTTGTCCCAGTGTTTATTTGTGGCGAGTGAGATTATAACCTGCAAAACTAACGGTCCTTACGATAACTCGTTAGAGTGGAATCTGAGCGCTTCTTGTAAAAAAAAAAAAGGACTGTTCTGAAAATATAATTAAAAAAAACAAAAACAAAAACAAACAAACCCAAGATCAGCTTCAATTACAGAAGTAATGTTTTTTTGTTGTTTTTTTTTACCAGTCCTACGTTTCATTCCCGTTATTTCTCCGCACATTACTGTAGTAATTTCTGATCAATCCCATTAAATCCCCTCTATTTTAAAGTTTGATTTGTGTGTCTTTCTGCTCGCCAATCCTTTACTCGTCTAAAAAAAAAAACAAAGAAAAAAAAACACCTCTTTTAATTTGCGCCGTGGCGGTCAAATGCGGCCAATTAAGACCCCGCTGATTGGCGAGCAACCGGCCCATCGATCTCGTCGCGTTTCCAATATCTTCAGACAACTAATTCTGTCGTGTCGATTAAGTGGTCGGGGGGAAAATATGAGTGGCGTTAACGGAGCCGGGGGACCACTTAACTGTCGTGGTCAATCTAGCGGCTCCATCAGGAGATGCGGGGGCTCGCGCTGCTGGTTTGACATCGACCACTTGAGAACAAAATTAGTGTCATCATTGGGAGAGGGAAGGAAGCCTGCGCCGCTGCGCAACGACGCCGGTGCAGAACCGGTAAAAAAAAATGACAAAGAAACATGGGTCACATCGGTTGTTCGTTTTTTTTTTTTTGTTTCCTTTTCGGTTCTGGACCCACGTCACACCACGAACCCTCGTTCAGGCTATTTTCAAATCAACAGAGGTGATCAGGAGATTCTTTTGAAAGAGTTTATTGCAAATTAGACGGAGAGAACATCCCAGTTCCCCAAAAAGAAAAAAAACAACAAAAAAAACCCCAAAAAACGAACAATCAAATATAGATATGTGTATAAACAAAACAGTCACTCATGAGTCCGCCTTCTCCAAATGCCAAACCGGTGCCACTGTAGCAGCGAAAAGCGAGAGACCTATTTTAAAATATGCGTGTGGGTTTATTTATCACATTTTCATCAGATTTCGGAAGTGGCTCTTGTATCACTGCAGGAGTTTTTTTTTTTTCTTCATTTCATTCTGCTTCTCCGCTCTCTCTCTCTCTCTCTCTCTCTCTCTCTCTCTCTCTCTCTCTCCCTCTCTGTGCGTCTCCGTCTCTCCATCTTCTGGGCTCGTCCCCTCCTCCTCGTCGCCGCTGTAATCCGTTCCCCCGGCGCCTTGTTACGTTTTGGCAGCGCCGATCCCTTCATGGTATTATCATTAATTCAACACTCAAAATTCACCGGGTCGTACATATACATCACTTATTAATTTCACTGGCATCTGCACATCCCGGCCCCGTCGCGAGGGCCCCGGTGTGGATGCTGCTTATAATGAGACGGCCGCGGTCTGTTAACAAATCCCCTTGTTAAAAAAGAGAGATGGGAAGCGTCTTTCCTTCGGAACTAACGATACACGTGGGCCGATTTGGGCGCGCGATTTGCGCGATAAATAATGGTAATTATATATATATAAAAAAAAAATCCATCACGGAAATTTAAACGTTTCTTTGCCCTCCCAAATTCAGCTTCTGAACAAAATATCTAATCTGTGTTTTGTGCCGGCGTTGTCATATTTCAAATCACTCACCAGATTTGGTATCATTAATATTACTATTAGTATGGGAGGTCCATTGTGCGTCGCATAGCTGACGATCGGATTACCTGCCCGCACGTTTACTGTCTCGCAGGCTTCATGCTGCTGCAGTCCTGACCGCGGGCGGGACGCGTCGGGTTCGAAAGCTTATGGGAAAGGCTGATATAGAGCGCGGGGGGTGGCGGCGTTGGGTTCTATCTGGTCAGAGGCACCTCTTCCCTCTGGTCTAGTGTCACAGATGAGGATTTGCTGAGCACCGACGGCGTGAAGGTGACAAAAGCGTCAGTCCTGCTAGTCGGGGAGCAAGCGAAGTCCGAGCCCGAGGGCCTGGATGAGATGCCGTTAGACTGGGTGGAGTGGCAGGCCAGGCAGGAGCAGGGGCTTCCGCCGGGACCGAGCCCGTGGGTCGGACCCGGGTACAAGGAGGGATGCCTAAAGGCGCACAGGAGTTCCGGCCTCTGGTAGGGGTGGGACAGCATCCGGAAGCTGTCGAGGGAGCGCAGAGGGTTGGAGAAAGGTGTGGCGGTCGGAGCCGAGCCGGCTCCGACGCCCAGGTGGGAGTAGTAGGGCAGCGGCAGGTGCGATGGGAAGGGGTAGGGCAGGTTCCCGGTGGCCGCGGCGTGGCTCATCATGTAGGTGTAGAAGGCCGGGTCCGCGGGGTGCGGCCACGTCATGGCCAGCCGCTGGCGCTTGTCCTTCATCCTGCGGTTCTGAAACCAGACCTGAGCCAGAGACACAGCGGGTCAAATATTAACCTCATCAAACACCGGCAGCGCTCTTGAGGTAGCTTCGCTTTTATCCGCGGATTTGTAGCCGCGTTGAAGCGATTTTTGTTGTTGTTGTTGTTGTTGCTTTAATCTGAGTTTGTAGTTAATAAATCGATATTTTTGAATGTGAGCCTGTTGAAATTAGTCCTCGATTTTTGTGTCATTTGGAAAATATCCCGGCCTCTACTGCTGGCACGAGTTTTTAGAATCATTTATTATATTTGACTTTATTAATACTATTTGTGTTTGCAGTGTGTATTTATATAAAAAATTAAAAAAAAAAAACTCAGTCTTTGAACAGTTTTTGCTGCATGGAGGGTAAAACTGGATCCTTTATCGCGGGCCTGGTTCAGCCAATCATCTTACTTTGATGGTGGTCTCAGGGAGGTTCAGGGCGGCCGCAAGTTCACATCTCCGCGGCCTGGACACGTAATTCTCCCGGTAAAATTCCTTCTCCAATCGTGCGATCTGCTCCCGGGTGAACGCTGTCCGGTACCGGCGAATTTGGTCCGCTGAGTAGGAGAGAGAGCCCTGACCCTGGACAATCTTACCCGGGTCAGTACCAGTCTCACTCGGGTGACCCGGAGAATCCCCACTTCGACCTGAATCAGTGGGGGGAAGAAGAAAAAAAAAGATCAGCAGTGAGAGGGACGCTATGATGCATCGAATCCAAAGATCTGAAAGGAACAAAACAATATTTAGTCATTTATTTCGTGCATTCGTTTTCATTCCGTATAGAAATGAGTTTTGTGCTGCTGCTGCTGCTGCTGCTGCAGTCAGGCCTTCCTGGCACGCAGCCCTGCTTTATCCGATTTCCTCTGAGATTTTTAAACACAGAATTTTAATATATGCCTGAAAGTATTGTTATATTTCATAGCAAAGGTGAGTGCACTTGTAGGCGCTAAATCCCGCTTTTAGCCGATCACACAAACACAATAACAGGACAGTTTTGTGGAAATTCGTTTACACATATTTGCGATCCACCTGCATTGAAACAATTAGCCAATGATGTGGTTGATATTTTCCCGGTTTCGTTTCATTTTGCCCGGAGAACGAAGACACATCTGCAGCAAACGGCGCCGGGTGTGCGTATTTGGAGAGATGGCAGATTAGAAACCACAGAAAATACCCCACGTTGCTGCTTGTGTTTTTCTCCTGCAGCACACACACACACACACACGCACAAACACACACACACACGCGAGCGCGCGTACACACACATATAGATTTATGTTGATTTGCTATACGTGTGACCGAAAGTCGGAGGGAAAGCGCACCTCTGGTCGAATGATGGGTTGTCACCTCGGTCTGTGTGTGTGTGTGTTTGTGTGTGTGTTTGTGTGTGTGTGTGTATGTGTGTGAGTGTGTGTGCGTCCACGCGGCTCACTTGACAGAACAGCTGTGCAGCACCGACTGCAGCTCATTTCTGTGTCATCAAGAGCTGCGTTTTATCGCTGCAGTTTTTTTTTTGTTCCCCTCAAAAATGTCGTTTCAGTTTTTACGCGCGACAAATTACAAAAAAATACACGAAAGACGGTTTTACTCGGCACGTTTGACTGGCTCGACGCAGCCGGTTTGGAGGCACGTCAACTTCATCAACCAAACTGTGCAAATAGCAGCGAGACCTGCAGTGCTGCAACCGAACGCCGCCTACCTACCCTTGGCCGTGGGGTAGTCCATGCTCTCCGGCGTGCAGCTGACATCAATTTCCTCGTAGAAGTCGGACTCGGTGTCTGAGCTGCTGCCGTCTTTGTGGGGGTGATCGGTTCGGTGTCTGTCTCCGGAGGAGGATGTGCCAAGTGGTCTCAGATCGGCGCACATATTCCTCCGCGCGCTCTCCTCCACCAGCGCCTCCGTCCTGCCCCGGGAGTAGGGCGCAGCGGTGGGGCTCAGGCAGCTCCTGTGGCCCGGCTTCCCTTGCGGTCCTCGCATGGGGCTTCCCTCCGACAACGCTGAGCCGCTCTTGCCAAGCTGACCTCCCTCCGCCAGCATCTCCTCTCTGCTTTCCATTGCAAAGCGCGACTTACAAAAACCTCTGCTGAGCGGGAGAGTGCAAGCCGTCAACCCCGGCGATGATTTTCAGGTTGGAGGGGTGTGTGGCGGCGGTGGAGGTGGGTGGGAGGAGGAGAAGGAGAGGCTTCTGCAAAAAAAAAAAAAAAAGAGGGGACGCAATCCGGTCTGACCCCGAGAGAGGAGCGCTCCAGAGTGCGGAGAGGGAGCTCTGGGAGGGATCACCATTTACCCTCTCTCTCTCTCTCTCTTCCTCCAGAGCTGTCATTCTTAATAGCCCAGTCGTCATGATGGTCCCCCCCGATGACGACACGCATTGATTGGATATGAGTAAACAGAAGGGCGCAATCGCAGCGTCCAATGGAAGTGGGGGGATTGAGTGAGTGAGAGTGCGCCTATCTATCTATCTATCTATCTATCTATCTATCTATCTATCTATCTATCTATCTATCTATCTATCTATCTATCTATCTATCTATCTATCTATCTATGAAACAGTGGATTACAACATTAAACATTTCCTTCATATTGTACCCTTGCAACACTGCCGGTATTTATGAAGCACGATAAAGATAAATCTGGCACCTCTCATCTGCCACCCCTCCACCCCCCACCTCCTCCGCCACACACACACACACACACACACACACACACACGCACGCACCCAACCTCCGCGCGCTTAAGTGGAGTCAAGTAAAGTCCTCGGAGGTCAAGCCTTGAGGTCAGAGTTTAGATAAGAGGCCACTCGAACATTAAGGACGAGAGCAACAACACCAGAACCAGCCCTTGCTCGCTCTCCGTCTCCCCCACTGCCACACCAACACACACACACACCGCCGATGTGTCACGATGCGGCCACGAGTGACGAAGCTTCAGCAGCAGAAGTGATGGACGCAGCTTTGTAATCATCTCTGCTAGTAAAAAAAAAAAAAAA
>CAAKHG010043758.1:0-11186 GCA_901007715.1 Dactylopterus volitans
CGGGGGCGGGGGAGTTCTCCCAAGCAGCCTTTTCGGCTCGTCACTGTGATTATGACAGAGCTTTTCTTGCTCGCGAGCTTCAATTGCAGCCTGGTTTACTTGAGCATGAAGGCTGTTTTACTATGGAGGGATTATGAGACCGCGGCGCAAACACAAACAGACCAGAAATAGGAAAATACTTTATTGTCTCCATTCGTCGAGGAGGCAGGCGCTGCTCGGCGCTGGCGCGTGCCAGGAAGGTGGCTTACAGAAAGGCGCGCTAACGAGGCGACATCAGACAAGCCGTATTAAAAAGGTAGACCTGGATAAGAAATTTACACGAGGCACGGCAGAACCCAAGTTGAGGTGGAGGCTCCCAGCGCCTCAACTTATTTCACGAGCCGTCGTCGCGAGATGAATTTAATCTGTCGACCGAAACGGGGCCACATTAATTAAAACGGAATTTCAGCGGCACGTAATGATTATGAATCGACCCGGATTTTGGTACAGATGTTCTTTTGTCAGAAGGTGTGTTGTTACAAATATAAAGTGGATTAGTCTGTCGGATGATTGAAACAAGCATATGTATAAATACACACACACGCACACTGACACGCACTTTTTTTTTCTTTTTTTTACCTCTTCTCATGAAATGATTGTGGCAATTAAATTTTTAATCTTGTGCATGTCTTCTCAAAACGTTATGGATCAATCTGGTCAGAGGTGATTAATGATATGAATAATAGTGTAAATAAGAATAAAAATTCGATCTATTTATCTATCTATCTATCTATCTATCTATCTATCTATCTATCTATCTATCTATCTATCTATCTATCTATCTATCTATCTATCTATCTATCTATCTATCTATCTATCTATCTATCTATCTATCCTGACCAAGCACAACATTATGACCACGTCTACCATGTCCACCATAGAGTATAATACAACAGCCCTGCAATCAATTCTCCCTTCAGGAGTTTTATGTTGAATTGTGATTGAATGTGTGTGAGAGAGGTGTTGACATATTTGAATGATTGTTATTGGGACTGTAGTTTGTGACACTGTTGGACTGCACTGGGTTACACTGAGAGGCGTCCCTAATATTTTGGCCATCCCACTCATGCACTAGGATGACAAAATATTAGGGACCCACCTCAGTAACATAAAACTCCTCCTGAAGGGGGAATCGGTTGCAGGGCTGTTGCATTATATTCTATGGTGAACACGCAGTGGTCTTAATGTTATGGCTGGTTGGTGTATCTGTAAGCTCGACACCATGACAGTGAAGTCAAAATATCTCCATTGCCACCTGGTGGCTGGCTGCATCAGAGGTATAAACCCCGCCTCCCCCATGTTCGTGGATGGGGACTAAGATATAAAAGTGCGCTTTATATAGTTATTCATGATTGACAGTTGCTCTGTGGGACATGCAGGAGGGCATTTATGTCAAGAACGTGAAACACTAAGTTTATATAACTGTTTTCGGAAGTTTGAAAGCTTTTAAAAACGTGTTGTTTTTTTAAAAATGATTAACGCGTCGCTCATGATCGAGCAGGGGAGGGCGGGACCTCGATGGTGCCGCTCTGTCTCCTGCTCGCCACCGACCGGGCTCTGATTGGGAATGTCTGATGGCAGCGTCTGTGTTTGGGTTATTGCGGCTTCATTTTTGCGCAACAGGAGGAGGCGAAGGTGCTCTGTCCAGATTATAATCCTCAAATGGAAGCCATCAATTAAACATGAAGCCATTAGCCCATCACATAAAGCATTTTTTTTCCAAAGATATACCAAAATTTAAATTGGATTGTTGGCTATCATCCATTGATTTATTCCGTTTATTCGCTTTCACTTTTCCTATTTCTCGCATCTCTCCTGCCACATAGAGTTACTTACATTTCCAGACGCCGGGCTCATTTTCGTTAAGGCGGTGAAAATTTCACATACTGAATATAAATAACGGGGCCTGGTCGCGTTGTTTGGTTTTGTTTATGCCTCCTTAAGAGCTTCGCCCGTCAGTCTACCCGGCGGCTCGACTCTGCGATACAAAGCTCCATTAATTTGCCGGCGAGGAGCCCGCTCACTCGCTAATGGCTCATTTCTTCGGCGGCTGCTCAGCCCTCCAGTCACGAGTGGAAGTGGGTGGAAGGTGTTTGTGTTTGCCTGGACGTGCGTGAGAGGTATCGACAGTGGAGGGTGGAGGGTGGTTTGAGGGGGGGGGGTGTTCGTGCAGGAGGTGGGAGGGACTGTAGAGGCGGTAAATCTTGATGGATCTGGCCCCGTTGGCTGTTTGCTGCACGGGTCAGCCCTATTGGCATGTCCATTACTCTCAATGGACACGTTGGAAAGCCAAAAGGGAGTCGTTGAGAAGGCTTTATTGATATTCTCAATCTTCTTGACGCACAAGTAAAAAAAGAAAAAAGAAAAAAAAAAGGAATAAGGAGCAACATCACAGCTGGAGAGGGAGTTTCGGCGCACGAACGGACGCAAAAGACGCAGACTTTGCGCGAGGGAAATCACAGGTCATCAAGGTGCTCGAGCGCCGAGCTGGAAATGGGATGGCGCCGAGCGAGGGAGGCGTTGTTCGCAAGCCGGCTGATATCTGCCAGCGCCTCGGCCGTCCTGGATGGGCGAGATACCGTTATGCGTGCGTTCCCGCCGCCCGTGACAATGTAAATAGAGGCTATCCACTTACCGGATGAATGGCGGCGCTGCCGCCGCCGCCTCTCGTCGGCTGAAAAGCTCCCGGGGCCGCGTTGTATTTACAGGAAGAGGAAGAGAAAGAAAAGCGCTGGCACAAGTGGATGGTTTTTGTCACTCTGCTGGTTTTTCTCCTCGCTCGTTCCAGCTCCTGCACTCGTGTAAGTTTGATATCTGCGACTCGAGGCGGCTTCCTTTTGTTTGACGAGCCACCGGAGGGGCGCGTGGGACCTTCGAGGAACCCAGGCATGCTTTTGCGGATGTTTGAAGGTTTTTTTTTTCTTTTTCCAAAGGCGCAGGCCTCACGTTAGCGTTTTACAGTTCTGATGCGTAAAACAAACAAAAAAACGCGCAAGTAACGCGGCCACTGAGGAAACTGATTAAAAGATGGCGGACGCAGGTATCGGCCTGTGCTGACCCGCCCCCTCATGCCTCCAAAACAAATAAACAACAGAAGAAGAAAGCAGTGAGCTATGAGGTGACGCGAGCCGCACCGAGAGCGCTCGGGCTGAGGATGGATGAGGGCGAGGTCGGGGTTTGAGGACGAAAGTAAGCAAACTGACGTGACCTGCACAGTTCGCGAAGTCGAATTTCACCACCACAGAAGAAGTAATTCATCACTGACCAGTCGCCTCAAAGCAAAAAACACCCAACTTTGGCCATGGGGGGACGCGACCTGCTGCGTCGCAGGACTGTGGCGCTTGTGGGCCAATAACCAAACCTGGAAGTGAGGAGATCAGTAACGCTGCGGCTGATTGGACGGCTAAAAAAAACTGCTGACCAATCACCGGAGCAGAAGATAATAACTGAGGGAAATTATTCACATTTAAATACACAGAAATTCCCATTATTACAAGCTTCAGTCTAAAGAAAAATTAATCAGTTAATTTTTACGAATCGCCTGACAGCGATGGATCCAAAAACACCTCCGTGGTTTTTTTCCTTGATGTACTTGCGCAAACTGAAATAAAAACTGAGCGAAGAGCGGAAAAGCCGCGTTGGACTTCCAGCGTTTATTGAATATACTTTGCAAATCTGCCTAAAAGGGGGGGGAGTCTTGAGACTTTCTTCATGTGTGCCGTTTGTTTTCGTTCCCCTTCATCAATCGAGTTTCATTAAATGTTTCTGCTGAGCAGTTTCTCCCTCGTCTGCCTCGCCGTGAGAGAGCTGGCTTAATTCCACCGCGTCCCTCAACGATTACGCTCGGCTTGCGTAATTGCGAATGTTTTGGACACTTATGAAAAAGATCTTCCCAAATTTGCTTACGTTATTTGATAAATGCGTCTGATAACTCATGTTATCTTTCCTGATTTGGGTCTGAAGGGGCTTCTGCTCTGCATGGGGACGTCCTCTGCTCATTCACCACCAACCAAGAGGTTTGTTCACCGAATACTGCATGTGGATCCTTTATTACTGCATATGGCTCCTTTACTACTGCATATGGGTCCTCTATTACTGCATATGAGTCCTTTACTACTGCATATGGGTCCTCTATTACTGCATATGAGTCCTTTACTACTGCATATGGGTCCCCTACTACTGCAAATGGGTCCTCTACTACTGCACCCGGCCCTGTACTACTACATATGGGTCCTATATTACTGCATGAGTCCTTTACTACTGCATATGGGTCCTCTACTACTGCAAACGGGTCCTCTACTACTGCACCCGGGCCCTGTACTACTGCATATGGGTCCTCTATTACTGCATATGGGTCCTTTACTACTACATATGGGTCCTCTACTACTAAATACAGGTCCTCTACTACTGCATACAGGTCCTCTACTACTGCATACGGGTCCTCTACCACTGCATACGGGTCCTCTACTACTGCATACGGGTCCTCTACTACTGCATATGGGTCCTCTACTACTGCATATGGGCCCTGTACTACTGCATATGGGTCCTCTATTACTGCATATGGGTCCTTTACTACTACATATGAGTCCTCTGCTACTACATACAGGTCCTCTACTACTACATACGGATCCTACTGCATACGGGTCCTCTACTACTGCATATGGGTCCTCTACTACTGCATACGGGTCCTCTATTACTGCATATGGGTCCCTTTCTACTGCATATGGGTCCTCTACTACTGCATACGGGTCCTTCACTTCTGCATATGGGTCCTCTACTACTCTACTCCGGGTATACTATTATGGGCTCATAGTCCTGTATAGAAGTACCTGCCAGTAAGTTGTTGGACTCCTGTTTTCTGTTGCCAGGCGTCAGTGATCAACACATCTGGCGTCCGTATGGAACCTGAAATGTTCCTGCGCAGGTGATTTAAAAGAAGCAGACGGGTCTCCTCAACGGAGTCGTCTGAGCTCTCCGTCTTCTTT
Organism: Dactylopterus volitans; assembly: GCA_901007715.1. Classification (NCBI taxonomy): domain Eukaryota; kingdom Metazoa; phylum Chordata; class Actinopteri; order Syngnathiformes; family Dactylopteridae; genus Dactylopterus; species Dactylopterus volitans. The sequence goes on from CAAKHG010043758.1 coordinate 5,025, forward strand.
TGTTGTTTAACGGCAGCTGGCAAACCACTTTTAGGCACTTTGCCGCCACCTGGACTGAAGTGGGGGTCCAGCTGTGCGTGACCGACTGTTCCCATCACGTGACTGTGTGCAGCGCACGGCGGTGCGAAGACAGATGACGTTACGCCCCCCCCCCCACACCCGATATACATCCTAAGTCGAGGATGGTTTCGCATTGGAGTGAGTAGATACAGACATAGTGCTATATACACACAGATACACACAGACACACAAGCTACCAGACACACACACGCGCGCGAGTACACACACACACACACATCCCTGGCATGATATGGCAAAATCCTCCGAGGTGCATAGCCACGCGGCGGTTTTATTGAGGCCCACAATTAAAACCTAATTGCGTTCAGAAACCTATTCAACAGAGCTCCGGTAGGCAGATCCGGCAGCTTGAAACGAGGGTATTATGCAAAACACAGAAGACAGGGGCAGGCTATTTGCAGTTAATTAACGTAGTAATTTTCTCAGCAACTATAAAATAATTTATACAGAAGAAAGGATGCAAATGCTCAGGCCTCGCTTGATTATTTTCCTTTTTACCCGAGCGGTTCCCCTCATTTACAACCTGGCTTGACCGCGCATTTGTATTGCCCTCACACGCTTCCAGGGCTCTTATTGATTCCCCGTGTCTCGCTCATTGGCATGCGCAAGCACGATAATAAGTAAATCCATCTTCTGTCGGCCCCCACTGGAGGGAAATGTGCTCCTGAGGGGGGAAGAGGGCAACTAATTCAGGTCCAATTTTCCTGTCTTTTGTTAAGGATTACTGTTGCATTGTTCTCCCCTGTACAATGCCAACATCCCGAACCCGGCTGCATCAACGCATGAAGCGCGAGGGGACTCGGGCGCCACGTGGGATTCTCGCCGGCACGGAGAATCCAATAATTGTGTAAATTCATCCGTGGTGGTTTAATTAAGGTGTGCCGCTGGAGTGGAACAAAGCCAGTCGATGGGATATAAACAAAGTAAGTGTCATAAGTGCGCTTAATAAGATTGATACACACGTGCTAACCTGCAAATGTAGTCTTATTCTTCAGATTCCCGTTTGAACGACTGTAGTTTGTGATGCTGTTGAACTGTACTGGGTTACACCTGGAGGTGTCCCTAATATTTTGCCACCCCAATGCATATGAGTGGAATAGCCAAGCATTATATTCTATAGTAAACATGCAGTGGCCATAATGTTGAGCTTGATCAGTGTACGTAAACTATACCATCCTTCATTGTGACCCCCCCCCCGACCCCTGGCCCGGCTGCAGTGTAGGTCATAAACCCCACCTCCCCCGAGTCAGTGGATGGAGCTAAAATATCAACCGACCAAACCAAAGTTGGTCTCTGACATTTCAGATTTTTCTTACAAATGTTAATTTTTCTTAGATGCTAGAACCCATTAGAACCCATGCAGCACCACAAAGCAAAACATCAACATATATGTTTTGTAAATGTATTGATATTTTCTTACACTCACCAAGATGTTTAATGCAGGCCCGAATTCTTTGAACATTCAACGGTTTTAGAGCAAATCAAACAAACACATGTGTCTTTGAATCTGAATCTCGTAGAAAAGTATATGAAATAAAACTAGAATTATTTGGAGAGCAGCTGACAGTCCGTTAACATTAACTATCAGTAAATATCTTGATATTAACATTAATTATTGATGATATCGTCATGTTAACATTCACAATCTGTAAATACCTGCACATTAAGGACCAAACCAAAGTTGGTTTCGGACATTTCTGCTTTTTCTTACAAATGTTAATTTTGCTTATATGTTTGGTTTAATTAGTTATTAGATGCTAGAACCCATCAGAACCCACCACAAAGCATAAAATCAACATATATGTTTTGTAAATGTATTGATATTTTCTTGCTCTTTCTTATTTTCTGCTTCTTCTTTGAACATTTAATAGTTTTAGAGCAACTCAAACAAACACGTATGCCATTGATTCTGAATCTTATAGAAAAGTATATGAAATAAAAGTAGAACTATTTGGAGGGCAACTGACAGTCCAGTCACGAGGTCGGTAACGGCTTCATCTTAACATTAACTATCAGTAAACATCTTCATATTAACATTAATTATTGATAATATCTTCATGTTAGCATTAGCAATCAGTAAATATCTGCATGTTAACATTAATTAAGGACCAAACCAAAGTTGGTTTCTGACATTTCTGATTTTTCTTACAAATGTTAATTATTCTTATATGTTTGGTTTAATTAGTTATTAGATATTAAAAAAACGTGGGCGTGTCTTCATGAGTGATGATGCGAAAACACCGACTCACCGACAGGCAACTTTTTATTGCCTGTTTGGCACTTTAACGGCGAACTGAGCAGGCAAGATGGTTTAATTTTTCTACAGTTGTCCAGATCGTATACAGTCATGCGGCTTATGCATAAATCACGATAGCTTGCACGTCAACCGCCCACTTTGGGGACACTATCGGCGTCTGAGAGCAAGGCCTCCGCATTTCATCCTTTGCTGATGGAGGCTATTTCCACCGTCCCGCGGTGGCAAAGCCCAGCATGGAGGCGGCTCCAAGCTGAAATAATGGGCCGCGGATTGTCACCGTGTTCCGTGGCAGCTGTCATCTGCAGAGACACGACTGGCATGTCTGCCCCCCCCCCCCTCACCCCCAATAATGGATCAGGCTGAAAATCACCAGTGGGTTCTTTCAGGGGGGGTGGTGGGGATGCAGAAATGGAGCAAGAAATCTGAAATGTCACTGCCTCCCTTCATCTGTCCTATGGCGCCACAATGTGTTATATCACTTTTTTTTTTTTTTTTTCCGAGTGGCATTTGGTCTCTATAGGACCGGGCATCACTGTCTCGGCTGAATAAAAGTCACAGTCAGTTATTAGACCCAGGTGGCCTCTTTTCATATCTGAAACTAAAAATACAGGATTTTGACACTTGGACTGACGCGGGCATTGTCTTTCAAAGCAAAATGGCTTCAAGTCTTGATTGTAGCAAAGGACGAAATGTGCTTACCTCTTAAAGGTACATGCATCCATGAGTGCCCCTTATAGGGAACGGTTGAATAGTTTTATGAAATATGCTTGCTCATGTTTCGAGTGGAAAACAGTTGTCTTGCATTTGTCTGTGGATACGAGGCTACAGTCAGCTGCTGCTTAGCTTAGCCTAGCATAATGATTGGAGCTGGCCGGATCCGGAATCCACCAGGTTAATGATTCGAAATCCTTGTGCTGAATCAGGAATCACGAGTCCGAGGTCTCCATGAACCCGGATCCTATGAGTCCTGTGGCTGGCTAATGCTAAGCACACGAGGCTGGTTAGCGGATTCACCGGAAACACGGCGGACTCACCGGGAAAAAAAAGGCGGACTTAGATGATTCGCTTGAATTGGTTCACTGACTCGAGTCGCACACACCGCACACTTTGATGATTTATCAGCAAATCTAAGTAATAAGTTAAATATTGCAATAAACAAGTGGCTAAACACTCCTGTAATTGTTATGTGAACAACAATTCCCACGCACATTCTATGATGATGATGATAATTACGATTTTTTTTTGCATTCATTTTTGTATACATGTAAATGGTTGCATTTTTGTTCATTTTTTGTTTTTGTTTATATAGCTATTTAAAATATTTAATTCTTAGTCTGTTTCTTATTTTCAGGCTTTGCAAATTTGTGGCATTTCTAATATTTGTGTCTTATTCTTATGAACTCCACTTACTTAAATTTTGCACATTTTGCATTTTTTTGGGGTTCTATTTTGTTGTTTTTCAACATTTAACATCTTTCAATTTTGGTTAACCTATCATTGATTTGCAAATATGACTTTTTTGTTCCATTTGTGATGAACCGACTTTACCACCACCACTTTCTGTCTAAGGATAGAACAATGCCTGCATTATAATCTTTATAATTTTAGGCAAACTTTCATAGCATAAAGAACACCCCGCATAAAGTTCGAGTAAACAAAGGGATCTGCATTTGCATTTATGGGTTTTAAACGACACAGAAATGAGCTGCAGTCTGCCATAAATCTTTGTTTCTAAACTACTAAAATAAATAAATAAACAAATACAATGATTCTGAGAACCCATGCAGCGCCACAAAGCAACATCAACATGCGTTTTGTAAATGTATTGATATTTTCTTACACCCCCACTCACCAAGATGTTTTATGCAGGCCCGAATTCTTTGAACATTCAACGGTTTTAGAGCAAATCAAACAAACACGTATGTCTTTGAATCTGAATCTCATAGAAAAGTATATGAAATAAAACTAGAATTATTTGGAGAGCGGCTGATGGTCTGTTAACATTAACTATCAGTAAATATCTTCATATTAACATTAATTATTGATAATATCTTCATGTTAACATTAACAATCGGTAAAGATCTGCATGTTAACATTAATTATCAGTGAATGTATTCATATTGACATTACCTACAGTATATTTCTTCTATTATTTTCTTATTAACATTAACTATTGGTAAATATCAGCATGTTAACGTTAACTACAGTGAATATCTTCATATTAACAATAAATATCGACAATATCTTCATGTTAACATCGCCTATCTTCGTGTTAGCATCGACTATCAGTAAATATATTCATTTTTACATTAACCACTGGTAAATATCTTCATGTTAACATTAATTGTCAGTAAATGTCTTCATATTGACATTACCTACAGTATATTTCTTCTTATTAACATTAACCATTGATAATATCTTCATGTCAACATTAACTATTGGAAAATATCTTCATATTAACATTAACTATTGGTAAATATCTGCATTGACAATATCTTCATGTCAACATCAGCTATTGGCAGGTCTTCGCATTAGCATCGACTATCAGTAAATATCTTCATTTTTACATTAACTATCAGTAAACATCTTCATGTCAACATAAGCGATCAGCTATTATCGTCACACTCGCATTAACTATCTGTAAATGCTTTATTTTCATGTGGAATATCTTTATCTTAACGTCTGAGTTTACTCCTCTCGATTAGTGTCTTTATTTCAGGCTAGAGCCCGAAAGGCAAAACCAGCTGCTGACTGAAGAAGGTTTATTTCTTTGCCGTAGCCGGAATGTTCAGTCACGCAGAGAGAAAACGCCTGCGAACACAAACACGGACAAACACACACACACGCACACACACGCTAATGTTTCCATCGAGCGCGCGCACACACACACACACACAAACGCTGTGAGAGTGTGAGCACCCGTCAGTCTTTCCTCTCCTCGTTGCGCCGCCGAGCTTCAAAGTGGAGGCTGATCAGCGGGACGTGAGGAGGCGGCGAGCGGCGCGGCGCGGCGCGGCGCGGCAAACCTAACAGCCGGCGCTGTGCTGCAATGTTTGCATTATGGTCGTTTTTTTTTTTGTTGTTGTTGTTTTTTCTTCCCCTCCTTCCTATGCGTTAATCTCGTTAATCTCCTCCTGAGGGCATAAATGAAGCAGGGCTGCGGGTGTGCGGCGCGCTCGCGAGGTGAAACAAAGTGCATAAACTTTTGACTCGCGGCTAATTTGAGCGGGCGGAGCCGGCTGCGCTCTTCTTGTCTCAGGCTTTTTTTTTTTTTTAATTAATTTATTAATTTACCGCCGGCATGAATAGTTATGAGTGGCGGAGGCCGACTTCAGAGGGAACTGTGCACTTTTCAACCAGGAGCACCTGAAAGGAGTCCAGACTTTAACCCATTGGTGCCCAGATCTTTTTTTTTGTATATCGCCATAACATTTTATCAATTGAGTCCCTCTGAATCATCTTATGTATTTATTTTTTTCCATTTTGTACTTTGTTTTGAAGAAAATTGCATTTTTATGACTCACAGAAATAAGCCCATGAGCAAAAAAATATTTATCCTAGGTAGAATTTTTGGGGGGCACGGTTACTCTAGAGACTTGAATGATTAAATAATTATAAATATGTTTGGGGGGGGGAAATCATAAGAAATTTATGGAAATTACCTCTTTCCAGGAAGAGTTGCATGGCGAACCATGTCTTCAGCCGGAAGGAGCAGGAAGCAGATGATGTCATGCGATAGGAAGCACTTGGAAACCATTTTTTTAAAAATCAAAACCTTTGTCTAAGTTGTCTACTAGCACATATAAGTGGAAAAAGTTGCGTTAGCA
>CAAKHG010043759.1:0-12877 GCA_901007715.1 Dactylopterus volitans
GGGGGGGGGTGGGTGTAGGGGGGGGGGGGGGGGTGTGGGGGGGGGGGGGGTGACGGACGACGCCGCTTGACTGCAGGTGACGTGGCGGCGTCGCGGTTTTCCTCCACTTATTTCCGGCTCAAGACTTAAGATTTTTAAAATCTGAGCCGATTTTCTTTTTTTCTTTTTTTTTTGGAATGTGAGAGCACACACACACGAGGAGAAATTCACAGGTTAGCTCTTGCAGTGTGCGGTGTACGGATTGGAGGGGCGGACACACACTCACACACCCGCTCTCAGACTCATCCGCACACATTATAGCGCAACTTTCATAGCTCGGTAAACACGGCATGAAAAAAATGATGATGGTGCTTGTTGGACTCCTTTTCATGGAAAATTCATGTTAAAAAAAAAGAAGAAAAAAAAACATGGCGTGAACACGGGCTGCGCGTCTATGCTACAACCCGACTCGTCCCCTCGTCCGCTCTCTTGTGGCAAGCAACACATCGCTTCTGCGCTCCGTCGGGTTTTCGCCGCTTCGCCGTCCCCGCGCCCGTTTGTTTTGCTTCCGCCTTCAATAAGCGCGCTTCGTTTATATTGGCTAGCGTTCCGTTCCCATGACGATCCATTGCAGGACAGGCCTGGGTTCCTCCAGTGTCCCCTACACACTGCAGGATTTACGACTGTAAATACTGGTGGTATATTACAATTGCTTACTATATGTTAGATATTTATGTGGATATTTATGTAGCATATATTATATATATTTATATGGATAGTGTAGTGTATATGTATATATATGCATATTTAGTATATATTTTGTATATTTATAGGCATGTTTATGTAATAATTATATTTGCTACATATTTATATGAATATTATGTAGTGTATGTATATTATATATTTATATGGATATTTGTAATTTATATATACTGTATATTGTATAGTAATAGGCATGTTTAGGTAGTATTTATATAGACTATATATTTATATGGATGCAACATCGTGTATATATATATAACAAATTTATATGAATATTTCTGTATATAATATTAGCAATAAGGTAAAATCATACAGTTAAAAAAGGGTAGAATAAAAAAAAAGTGTATACTTCTTCCTACTCCTTTTTCGAACTTATGTGTATACAATGAGTTAATGTTACTGTTTATTTTATTTTATTTTTTTTATACATGTTAGAAATAAATTCATTCATTCATTCATTCATAGGATTTCGGATCGGAGGAGGCTAAAATCACTCGCAACACACCTCACACCTCAGGAGGATCTGCTCCAATAATCATAAGAGCCTTCCTATAATTCGTCCCCTCCTGACTTTGATCGGGACTGGGGAATCGGAGCCAAAATCGGCCCGATTATCGTGTAATGTGTACCCCGCTTTAAAGGTGGGCTCAGTGATTGTCCGCTAGTAGCGTTTTTTTGTTGTTGTTTTTTTTTCATAACCCAGGGAAAATATCTTCCACAGTCCACAGGCTGGATGTTCAGGTTGTGCACTGCAAAAAAATAAATAAAAAAAATAACGGGGTAAAAATGCTCACTGGCGTGAGCCCGGGCCACGCGACGGTAGTTCATCCTCTCAGCAGCAGGGGGCGTTTACTGCTGCCCGGAGACATCCGCATGCACGGCTGCTGCTCTTCCACGTCTCTGCTGGAGTTTTCTCCTAAAATTGAAACGGTAGCAAGATGAATTCGGAGGGGGAAAAAAAAAAAAGTGATTTAAATATCTGCAACATTTTGCCCGGCATGTCTGAGTCCACCTTGAAAACGACACATGATGGATACGTGAGTTTTCTGTCGCTTTTTATAAGCTGTTTAAGGCCACATCCAAATCTGTCTCATGCAAAGTAAAGAAAAAAAAAAGTCTGTGTTAATCATGGCTTTTTCATCAAGTCTTAATCATTTATTTGTAAAGAAAATATATCATTCATTTGTTTATTATCTAATATTATTCATTTATTCGGATGCTTGCTGGGATGTGAGCGCGCTGCAAGTCAGTTCCCCCCCGTCAGGATTTAAATATCCATCTAATCCATCTATTCATGTCCAAAGTATTCCAGGATAGTTTATTGGCATTTTTTAGTCAGGAATTATAGAAATTCTAACTGAATTATGAGTTGATTTAATAAGGGACAATTTTTTTTTTTTTTTGCGTGATTTATCGTTATGGTGCTCATAAACGTTACGGTGGAAGCAGTGAAACTCTGCTTGAACTGTAGATTTTTGGGGGTTTTTTTTTACTCCAGGAGTAGCTCCAGCCAGCTCCTCGTCCCCTGCTGGGACCCTGAGTGACTTATTTTAGAGGGTGGGGACATTTCCAGGGATATCTGCATCGTAAGCATTTTTGAATGAAATCTTATCTGCCGAAGCCTGACCTGTGGAACGCCACATCGCGCTCAATCGTAAATCCTTCGAGGATTTTAAAACGGCTGACAGGATGATGGCACATTCATGTTGAGCAATGAGGCACAAAGGCACATAGAGCGTTGGGATTATGACGGGAGCTTTCTCTCATACTCTTAAAAAAAAAAAAAAAAAAGCGCCATTCATAATACATGAAACCCTCATTTGCTGTTAAAGAGTAAAAATCCGCCGCCTGGTCCTGAGGCTAGAAACACGACTGCCGCGGTGGCGTATCCATCAGCGATCGGCTCGTTACGGCGCCGACCTCCGCACAGCGGCGGATGAGCAATTTCTGACAAAGCCACATAGATTTTTTTTTTTTTTTTTTTTTTAAAGTGAGCCACTTGAAGAGATGCTGCGTGCAAGGCAATGGCGGGACGGTGATGGAGGTGACCAGGCGCTGCAGGCGCGAGCTGACAGCGCCAGGATGAAATATAAAGTCCGGAGCTCCGCAGGGGGTCCAGGCTTCGTGAGAAGATTGCATTCTTCAATCTTCAACACCCACACACACACACACACACACACCCTGCCTCTCTCTCCCGGGTTTCAGCTCTCCTGATATTGACCCACCACAGGGAGTCGAGAGAGCGCGGATGAAGAGAACACACACACACGCGCGCGCGGTGCGGACACACACACCTGCACCTGATGTTTAACCTGCAAATCCACCGTTGCACCGCGACTGCAGTCGGCCCTCCTCAAGGCTCAAGCTTCCCTCTTTGCATCGCCTCATTTTTCTTTTCGTCCTTGCCCTGATATTGATCTCTAATGATCCCGATGATATATCTCTCTCACCACTCCCGCCCCCCTTTTTCTTCACAGTAATAGCAGAAGACATCATGACTTCACCTCTGCAGCCTCCACAAGTGTCAGAGGAGACGCCGGCCGCGGATGGATGCGTTCGTAGAGGTGCAACACGCAGCGGCCACCTCTCAAAATGTAGCCCCCGACTATTGTCGCGCGCCCCCGCGGCTCGTGAATAATTGATAGAAGGATGAAAATGAAAAGGAAAGAAAGGAATTTCTGTCTTTCTTTTTCCTTTTCCCGCGCAGAGACGCCATCGCGTTTGCAGCCTCCGGGGCTCCCTCGCTCCGCTTCCAATCCAATTTCCCAGAAAGTCTTAAGCTTTATGGGCCAAATGATCCAGAGCTGCGGTGCAACTGTACCGGAAGACAAGGGGAGAGTGAAATGAAACATTATCGCAAGGTTACGACACCGCCGGGCCCCCCCCCCCCTCCGCCCGGCCCCCCCTCCGCCCGGCCCCCGGCCTGCCCCTGATGTCGGGCATCAATCTGAGGGCGCCGCCGTTTTTATGATGAGATGAATTATGATTTCGATAATGGCCGCGGCGACTCTCGTGCTGCCTCCAAGGCCGGTTTCGGAGCCGGCTGCTGCGGAAGGTCACGGCAGTGATGAATGCGTCACGCCGCCGTTATTTTCTATTTGCCGGCTTCATGCTGGGGAAAAAATATATATATATATAAAAGAAAACTATTGAGGACAAATGGGAGCGCTTTGTTTCAACCAGGCTATCCATCACTATTGTTTACTTAATGTAGTTCTTTTTTTTTTTTTTTCTTTTTTTTTTTGGGTCTGCTAACGTTTGAAAAGATGCACGTTACCAATGGCGCATTTAAATGCTCTGTTGCGCCGGCGCAGAGAGAACCAGCGCTGCTACGCCATTACATGAGGAAGAGAAGTGTGGTTTAACATCAGCTGAGGAGACCTGGATCCGGAGATCTGGACCCCCCGGCGGCTCTGTGCTAAAATGCTAACGGCTAACAGCCAGCAGCCACACTCGCGGGGTGACGAGCAGCGGGTACGGGTCTCACCTGATCTCCTCTTTCTCCATCTTTACCCTGCACTATACTGTCAGAATAATCCAGAAACTCTTACTCGAGGATCAAATAGTGCCTCGCGGCTGCTTTGTCGCAGCACTCCGGGGAAGCCTTGGGATGACCGTGAGCGCCGCGCCGCTCGGGCTCTGTAGTCAAACATCAGCGCTGTGGAGGCCACGGAAGCTGTTGTAACCGATAAAAACGGGCCAATCCAGAGGAGTGAAGGCCGTGGTGGCGGCGGGTCACCTGCAAGTTCCCGCAGTCCCAGGATGAGAACGTCAGCAGTCGCGTGGGCGCAACGCTCAGGCGAGGAGTTTGTTTTCTGTCCTTTTGAGCTCTGGACAAATTTTGACCTCGGCAGGAGGTCCGAGGAGGCCCTGAACTCATCCTCTGCCTGCCACACTGCGGAGAGACTGGACTCCTCCACCAGTGACATTGACTTGAGTCAGTGTTGTTGATTAACCGGACAGCGCCGGGAAATGCCAAATGTGCAAAAGCTCTATAAAAATAACAAGAAATGCAACAAAGAAATGCTGCAAAGTGTGCAAATTAGAATACAGACTAAGAAATTAAATATCTTAAATAGCTCAGTGAGCACAGATGAAAAATGTGGGAAAAGTATGTAATCGTAAATGCAAAAATGCATGATAATATTCATCGCTGCATGTACATAAGATATGCCAGCCGCATAAAATTCACCAGTGTGTTTAACCGCTTTTTTATTGCAATATTTAACTTATTACTCAGATCCAGTGGTCGGAATCATCTGGGTCGGCCGTGTTTCCGGTGAGTTCGCTAACTTGCCTTGTGTACTTAGCGTTAGCCAGACAGAGGACTCGCAGGATCCGGGTTCCTGGAGATCTCGGACTCGTGAGTTGTGATTCCTGTATGAAGATCCGAATCGTTAATGCAGGCAATGCACGGTAGCTCGGGTATCAAGGTCCCTCCCAGATCAAGATCACCACATCAAATACACTTTTTTTTTGTCGACTGTCCCTAAATTTGTTTGCCAAACTAATGGCTAGGAGTGGGATGACCAAAATATTAGGGACGCCTAATATAACCCAGTGCAGTTCAAATTACAAACTACAGTCTCAGTAACAGTCATTCAAAAAATATATCAACCACATCTCTGAAACAGATGAAATCAAAATTCAACTTAAAGCTCCTCCTGAATGGGGGGATTTATAGCGGGACTGTTGCGTTGCGTTCTATGGCGAGCAGGCAGTGGTCATAATGTTATGGCTGATCGGTGAATTTACAGCGTGTCCGCAGTTTCAAACAGTCAAATATGCTTGCTTACATCCATTATCTGACTCAGTGAGCAAACAGCATCCTAATACACACACACACACACACACACACACACACACACACACACACACACACCCACCTTCGGGGATGGCTGCGTGTGGCAGGAAAGGACATTCAGAGAGCTGTTGCCGGAGCGCCGCGCTTCCTTCCACCCTGATAATTAGGCTGATGGGAACGTCACACACACTTAAGGCCCGGCTTCTCCCTGACAGACAGGCGGGAGGATGGGAGGGGGAGGGTGAGACGGGAGGGAGGTGGAGGACGAGGAGGAGGAGGAGGAGGAGGAGGAGGTGGAGACGTGTCTGGCTCTTTTCTATCACTCCTCATGTGTTGAGAGATAATTCTACCTGTGGTTATGTTCAAAGCTGCCGCCTGTGAGCGTGTCGGCGCGGGAATGTGTTTGCATATTTAGACATTTATGAGGATCAAAAGTCCCCACGAGGAGCTATTAGAAATATAAGGCTTGGCTTGAGGTTTTTTTTTTCCCTTTTTAAGTAAAACTTTTCAAAACAGCTATTATTATAGAAGGATTTCGGAACTTCTGGGAAATGTCTACTTGCTGTTGCTGTTAGTTGGTCTGATTTAACTTTTTTTTTTTTTTTTTTTTGTCCCCCAACGGATAATGGGCCAAAAGCAGATGGCGAGATATCACACAAAGTTGTTGATAGCCAAGTTTGATGCGGAGAACTTCCGAGGATCTAAAGCCGTAACGTGTTTGCGCCAGGTTTTTTGGTTATTCCCTCAGAAGTGATGCTGAGAGCTCCCCTTCTGTGCTGGCATTCCATCGTCAAGTGTGAGCTATTATTGTCACAGTTTACCCCCTCCCCCCCTCATCGCCCCTCCCCCGAGTTTCCTGGTTTTCCCAGTCTCCGCCTCCCTGGCCTGAGTTCTCCCTGCCGTGGGCGTGGCTCTGCGTATCCTCGCCGGTCCGGGCCCGCCTCCGATCGGCTCGTCGTCTGATCTTCGCTCCCACGTCGGCTCCCGTGGTGGCTCCTCTGTCAGTTTAGCTCACTCTCCGGTTACTTCCCCCATCACCACCGTCATCATCATCATCATCATCAGCCTCCAGGTGCAGAAGTTCACAAACTAGCGATTCAGTTTCTCCTCTAAAAAGCGTACAGAGACGTAATTCAGCCGCTAGAGGAGCTCCGCTTGTTGTATTTTGACGATTTCCCACCTTTTGGAATTCTATTTTTTTCTCCACCCCTAACAGGCGACCTTGGAAAAAGCAATAATCCAAGCAGACAGCGCAGGTGACCTGAACGGGCCGATGCTGTTCCACAACATCAACATAGCGTCGTGGCGTCGGTGTGTTTTTTCCCCCTCAGAAAAGTAAAGTTGCGGCACGGTTTGAAGATTTAAATGGGGATTAAATGAGTAACTTCACGAGTGCAACGGCAAAAAAAAAACAAAAAAAGAAGCTTTGCAGTAGCTTTTACCACAAAAATGGTGATATGTATTTGTGCGAGTACATCTTGTGTATATGCATTTGAGCCCAAAGACCAGCCTCCCCCTCGGGGTGGCAGGTGTCAACATTTTAAACAAAAACGCGAGAATTAGACCAAACTAAATGACACGATCTGGTAAACTGCCACATTATTGCGGTGTGAGCAGCCGTCTGTGTGTGTGTGTATGTGTGTGTGTGTGTGTGGGGGGGGGGTGGACTCTGCAGGTGCGCTCGCAAATCATAGCAGGGCAGCTCAAAGCCGGCGACACGCGCGACCTTGGAGTTGTGTGAATACGGGAGACGAGAAATAGAAGTGTAAGTGTGCGGGCTGAGATGTTCCCGGTGTCCTGGAACTCCAAGTTAGCACGTGTGTGCTGAATCGGCCTCCTGGATCCTTGACTCTCCCTTATGTGATGACCATGTCTGGGTTTTTTTGGGGTTTTTTTGTCTGTTTTACTGTCAGGTGACTTCTAAATTGAATAATTTCATTTTTTTTTTTTTTTTTTTGCTCTCTCACTTACCCCCATGAAGTAAATGCTTCTGGCCGATCCTGGTTTCCATGGCCACTGGTTCATTTTCTTGCGGTAGCCATTAGCATCATTAGCGTTGCTTTCAGGAGCAGGCGGTAAATTGAGCTCTCTTGTCGCTGACAGAATTGCAGTGTGTGTGTGTGTGTGTGTGTGTGTGTGTGTGTGTGTGTGTGTGCGTGTGCGTGTGTGTTTGCGGGGTACTTCGATGCTGCACTCTCTTCTGGCGTGGGAGTGCACCTGAAAATCTCCAGCTATTTACATGCTCCTCCTTGTGTGTGTGTGTGTGTGTGTGTGTGTGTGTATGTGTGTGTGTGGGTGCGAGTGTGTTTTACCCGCCGTCGCCGTTCGACATCTGAATGTCCACCATCTTCTGACTCGTCTCTGATTCGGGCTGCTGATGGCGTCGTAAAGTGGCGGGTGGACTTTTCCGAAACTGGAATCTGGGAATATTGCCGTCGTCCACGGTTGGAGACTTAATCTGCCGACCCATAGTTTACGTTTTTGCCGAGTCATGACGCTGCACTCTGCTCATGCAGTTGGGTTGGTTCCACGCCGATCTACAGCGATCAGCCATAACATTATGCATGTCCACCATAGAGTATAATACAACAGCCCTGCAATCAGTTCTCCCTTCAGGAGGAGTTTTATGCTGAATTGTGATTGAATGTGTGTGAGAGAGGTGTTGACATGTTTGAATGATTGTTATTGGGACACCTCTCAGTAATCTACTGATTATGACAAAATTTCCCCAAAAAATAAAAAAAAATAAAATAAAAAAATCGCAGCATGTTTGGGGTCAAAGGTCAATTAACGCTCATGTCCAAATTTCAAGCTCGCCAAGAGGGCGGGGAGGCAGATTTCTTTAAGATTTTTAGCACAAATGTCAATTCAGGCTCGAGGATGAACTGATCACATTTCGGTGGGGTCAAAGGTCAAGGACATCTTGTGCCGCTGCGATGCCCGGAGCGCCGGCGCGCTCCTATTTCGAGTTGCGCCGTTTCCACGCTGTTTGCAGCGCGCGAGGAAAGATGGTGGTGACGGGTGGAGGAATGAGCGGAGGAGGCGAGGGAAAAGGGAAGAGGCGAGGGGCTGTGAGGAGAATGGGAGAGGTCAGAGGTCAGACATTAAAGAGGAGTGGGGGGGTGCTAGAGGGAAGATGAAGCGACGCTTTAAAGATGGAGGAGGCGGCCGGGAGGAGGCGGAGGAAGAGGGAAAAAAAAAAAGTTGAGAGGCGACGTAGGCGGCGATTCAGGCCCGAGGAGCGAGGGGAGGCCGGGGCGTCACGTGGGCGCGCTCGGTGGCGGCGGCGGCGGCGGCGAGCGCGAGAGTCGACCTCCTCGCCGCCTCGCATTCGAATGCAAACCTTTATTCGTCGAGCAGTTGGCCTCAGAAACAGAACAGCCACCCCTCCGCCCCCCCTCGCTCTCTTTCACGTCGAGTCGCCATGTGAGTGCCCGAGGCGTGATTTGTGTGTGTGATCACGTATGCGTGTGTGTGTGATCATGTATGTGTGTGTGTGTGTGTGTGTGTAGTGTGGGTCATTTCAGGACGTCTCGGCCTGCCAGTGTCGTCGTGGTCCTCCTCCTCTTCTTCTTCTTCTTCTTCTTCTTCTTCTTCTTCTTCTTCTTCTTTGCCACTTTGGCTGCTGAAACGGAGACGATTCACAGGTTTGAATGAGAGGGGAGATAATTAATAGTGTTTATGCGTGCGCGTGTTTGTGTGTGTGTATGTGCGTGTGTGTGTGTGTGTGTGCGTGCGCGTGTGTGTGTGTGGGCCAATCCCGCGATGCCGACCGTCTCCAGGGAGACTCGGGAGGCGAGTGGAAGCAGCCAGCATGGTGCACGGTGAACGCATGAAATGTCACTGTGTGTTTCACAATGCGAGTGTGTGAGCCGGACTGTGAGAGTGTGTGTGTGTGTGTGCGTGTGTCTCTCTCTCTCTCTCTCTCTCTCTCTCTCTTGCGCTCTCTCTGCAGGGGGTGTTAATGTCAACCCTTTGCCTGCTTGTTTTGTTGCCTGGCAACACGGTTCGTGCGTCCCTCTCCGTCCTCTCAGAGGTGCTGGTTGCCCAGGTGTGTTTGGGCGAGCGAGGTTCACCAGCGTGTGAAAGCACGTGAGAGAGAGAGAGAGAGAGAGCGGGGTCATGTAGACGGTGTGAGGTCGTCGCCTCGGCGACCTGCTTTTGCTTCTTCTTCCATTCAAACTGTTATATAACTTTTTTACAGTATAAAGCCAAAAAAAAGAGTAAAAAGTTCCATTGATGTGAATGAGCGTGTTGCTAGCGGCGACCGCTGTGGCGTGTCAACGCGTGTGAACGCGTGCAGCGATGACATCACTGCATCATGCGCGCTCAGGAACCAGGAACATTTACCGGAGCTTTTTTTTGTTTTGCCTTCGGCCTTCAAGCATCCGCAGACATTCCGAGCAGGTTTTCGCATCTTAATCATGCGATTCTTTTCCCCCGCTCATCCCGGCCGGACGCATCTCTTAGCTTCCTGTTGACGCTGCGTGATTGGCCGGTTTTGGTCGAGCTGGGCGGACCCAACACGGCGATATCAGCTGCTTTTCCACCACGTAGTACTGAGTACTGACTCTACTCTACTCTACTCTACTCTACTCTACTCTACCCCACCATACCCTTCACTACCCTACCTTACTGTACTCTACCCTACACTACCCTAACATACCCTTCTCTACCCTTCCCTACTGTACTCTACTATACCCTTCTCTACCCTCCCTTACTGTACTCTACCCTACTCTACCCTACCATACCCTTCTCTACCTTACCCTACCCTACTCTGCTCTACTATACTCCACCCTACTCACTCTAATCTACCACTTTTTTAGTCGCTGCTCCCCTTGGTTCCCCTTGCGGTACTAAAAGGTGCCGTGAAAACACTGCAGGCTGCTGATTGGTCAGAGAGGATCGTGACAGCGTCACGGGTGCAGGATCACCCTGAACCGCCCAGACCCGCCGGCCCGCCAGCCCACCGGCCCGCTGGCCCGCCATCTTTAAACGGCCCAACCATTGTAGAGGCTGCAGTTGTGATTTTTTTTTTTTTTACTTTCAAAAATGGCAACCAGAAAGATGGAGGAGGTGCAGACCTCTATCCCGCTCCTCTTCCTCTTCCTCCTCCTTCTCCTTCTCCTTCTCCTTCTCCTTCTCCTTCTCCTTCTCCTTGTCTCTCTGTGCAGCTGCACATTTCTATGTGGCGTTGAAGATGACGTAACCAAGTAGTGGAAAAGCGCCATCAGACTCCAGGTGGACCTGAATGATTCATTGCAGTGGGAGGACTTGAACACAACCCCCCCCCCCCAGCCCCCCCCACACACACACACACACACGCACACACACTCGCGTGCACCTCGTTTTCGACGCTAACCTGATACTACTGTCTGCTGGGCTTGACTCCTCCCCCCTTGAATACGCCGCCGCCCACGCCGGCCGGTCGGACCGGCGCCGCTTCATCTCTTTAGCGCCCCCTGACTTCCCCGTCATCCGTCTCAGTGGCCTCGGCGCTGCGCGGCGGAGGGGAGCCGCCAGGTGAAAACGCACCGGGGGGGCCGCCAGCGGTCCAGCGGGGGGGATGCGGGGAAAGTTTCCATGGTAACGCAGGTTGATGAAATGTTGGCTGCAACCTCCTCGGAGCTGCCACTAAAGTGTTTTAAAAAAAAAACAAAAAACAGTGGGAACACAGCTGATTTTTTTTTTTTTTTTGCTTGTTTAAAAAACAAAAAAGGGAGAAAATCAAAATACTCATTTAATTTAGATTATGGGATTACGGGATTGTTCTATATCCTGATAATGAAGCCAAATTAGTAATCAAACAACAGACATTTCCGCCTAAGCTGGAGGACCATAATTTGTGTGCTTGAGTATGTGTGTGTGTGTGTGTGTGTGTGTGTGTGTGTGTGTTGGCAGCCAGCCAGCCAGCGGTGGGAATTACTGGTTATTTGTCAGAATAACGCTGTTAGTCGATGGGCGGGGTGTGTCAAGCGGCGGAGGTGGATGGATCCAAGTTGGAGGTTTTTTTTTTTTTGGTTTTTTTTTTGTGGGAGCAGGGGGCTTTTGGGTAATTATGAGTGTGTGTGTGTGTGTTCACATAACACAGCCAGAAAACATGTAAACACTGTTGCGTGTATTTTTTTTTTCTTCTGCTGCCGCTGCTGCTGCTGGTTTGCCTGTACAAAGCTGTGTTTGTTTGTTTTTTCGTTGTTTGCCTCTGCGTTCGTCTGTTATGAGAACCTCGGGAGTCAATCCCGCTTAAAACACAAATGACTTTGACTTCATCCACTCGCCACACATTTACCCGCATGAATAAAACATAGTTATTATGTATCACATGAGAGCGTCCGCGCTTTTTCCCAGACGGAGCTCGCGCGCCCGCTCTTGCGCCGCCGCCCAAGCCAGGCAGCATGCGAATGAGCGGGGTGACCGAAATATTAGGGACGCCTCTCAGTCCAACAGCCTCACGAATTGCAGCCCCAGTAACAATCATTCAAACATGTCAGCACCTCCCACACACACGTTCAGTCAAAATTCAGCATAAAACTCCTCCTGAAGGGAGAGTTTATCGCAGGGCTGTTGTATTATACTCTATGGTGGACACGCGCTGGTCGTAATGTTATGGCTGATCGGCGCGGCGGCTCGCGTAAGCTCCCAACTCCACAAATCTCCCGTCTCGCCCGCACGGGGCCCCCCTCTAATCCTCATTGATTTGCAGACGCATTCTGGGGCGTCCGGGAGCCGCAGGGATGATTTTTGTCAATAAATTGCAACAGCTTGCCGCGCCGCCACGACGCCGTATTGGCGTCAGTCGATGGCTTTGGCTCACTCCAGGAAGGTCCCCTGCACGCTGACCTTTGACCTCAAAGTGTAGGCTTCCAGCTAACGCCACTGATCGCTGACGAACCCTCGAAGCCCGACGATTTCTACTTGCCACCCTGCCGGGCAACCGGACTTCTCTTCATGTTAGCCGCTGCAATTGCACGTATAATTTTTCTTAAGCAGGTTTGAAATAAAGGTTACTAAAATTATTTATCCCTAAATCCCGAGTTCAGCCCTGAAACAAGTGGCAGAAACCGGCTCAGCGCTCCGCACGAACCCGCTGGTAACCTTTGGAAGCCCGGTAGCACAAGATTAGCCTCTAGCTAAAACCACGCTAGCGAGTAAGCCCCGCTGAGCCAGGCGGGCCGACCGCGGCTAAAGATTAGCGGCTGCAGGCGGCGCGCGGCCGACTCGTCTCGTCAAAGAAAGCAAATCAATAAATTATAAAAGTCTGTAAGAGCCGAATGCACCGGGAGCGTGGCGCCGCGCCGCGTACCGGCGGCGCCGCGTACCGGCGGCGCCGCG
>CAAKHG010043760.1:0-11880 GCA_901007715.1 Dactylopterus volitans
GACTGTGGCCACATAAGATTTGCTGCAAGAACAACCCCCCCCCCCCTCCACTCCCCTCGTGTAAATTGTATGCTTGTCCTTTTTGGAAATGTAGCCACGACGAGAAAAAAAAATTGAATGAAACCTTGGCAACGCTCTGCCCTAGCGATTCATGCTCGTGGCGGGGTGGCTGCCCTTTAAGGAAGCAATAGGCAGGCGACGTCCTCCAAAACTCACAGTGGTGCACCCAGACTGTCAAAATTAGGCGCCCTCTGGCCAGACTTCCTTCCTCCCCGACAGCCAGAGGCCCTCCGATGGGTGGAAAAGTCAAAAAAACACACTAAAGTGGGATATTCTAGCATGTACGTGTCAGCTCTGCGTCCCTTTACTTTTGCCCGCTTGACTGCGGCCGAAAGACTTCAGCTTTTGTGAAGCGCTATACTTAGCGAAGGAGGCCGGAGAGTTTTGGGGAAGGAAATAAGTTAAGCGTCTGCGATTGTTTACAGGCGGCGGCGAGGGACTGGAATGTAACTTTAGACGCACGGCTCGCCGTTTCCTGCTGCGCGGCGCGAGGGGGGGATTGATTTTATTTACGTTGATGCAATCAGGGTAATCGCGTCCCACTGAGGAGCGCGGGCGGCTCGACGGCCTTGAGTCAACGAGTTGCCTTTGTTCTTGCAGAGCACAAGGTGATAATCGTTGGACTCGACAATGCGGGGAAAACCACTATCCTCTACCAGTTGTGAGTATCTTCGTTTTAAATTGCGTAGCTGAGCCGCGTGGAGCCGTTCACCGCCTGTGGCGCCTGAACTCACAAGAACTGACTTTTTTTTTCCCCCTCACGTTTTACCAAGTCTCATGAACGAGGTGGTCCACACGTCCCCCACCATCGGAAGCAACGTCGAAGAGATTGTGGTGAAGAACACACACTTCCTGATGTGGGATATCGGCGGCCAGGAGTCGCTGCGGTCCTCCTGGAACACCTACTACTCTAACACGGAGGTGAGAAGCGGGTGAAACACGACCAAACACCCTGTACACTCCCGAGACTTTACTGCTCCCTCATGCAGATGTGTCGTCCAGCAGCAGTCCCCCCCCCCCCGCTCCCCGAGCGTGGCAGCTGGTGTGTTTGTTCAGAGCACAGACGGCAGCTGGGGCCGCCGGGGTCAGAGGTCACCCTTTCACAAAGGGGCCTGTCTGAAAAGCGAAGCCAGGGTTGGAGGGGGGGGCTTTGCAGTGTTCAGGAGAAGGAGGCGAGAATAAAAGGAACACAGACGAGCGGGCGAGCTCGGCGAGAGCGCCGAGCACCAGCGCTCGCTCGCTCACTTCGGCGCCGTGTTTCAGAGCACCGACCTGCCGCTTTGCAAGACACACTCGCTGTGGCGTTGTGGCCGTCGATGGTTTCACGCACGAACCCTGATGCGCAACAGCTGATATCGCGCTGGCCTTTAATTGTGCTCTGAGTGCTCTAAATGTCACATGTAAGTACAGCCCCGCTGTTCTAAAGGCCCAGTTACTTAGCCGCTGTTTCGTCAAACCGGGCTAACGCCGCTGCCGAGGAGCGCGTTAATCGAGGTAGTGTTACTAACAATGTTAATCAATAACTAGATAGTTTATCATCAGAAAATGAATAAGGAACTAGTTTAATAATCCCGATGATCATCGAAAGCGATTTTTCAAGTAAATAATTTGCATATTACAGCTTCTCAAATGCTATTCCTTAGCTTTGCATTAAAATACTTACACAGACGTTGGTCAGAACGACGCAAAACAAATTGTTTTTTTATATAGGTATTTTTAAAGGTTTCCTAAAGCTGAAGGTAGTAACAAATGGAACACGTGCGTCAAGTCAAACAAAAGCGTCTCTGCAGCAGCGTCCTTGCGGTGAACGAACAGCGGCTGCGGCCGAACAGATGCTTCCTGCACATACAGCAGGTGTGTGCTGGCATTCAGTTACCTTCTCACATCCTCAATATAAAGGGGATAAAAGAAAAACCACCCTGGTAAACCCCGGGCGGGGGCGGGGCCTCGGGCTGCAGCTGTGCTCGGTCGCCGTCACCCAAAAAAATACGCCGCTGGCTTCAGTTAGCCACGGTGGCCTCCTGTTCAGCTTCACCGGTCGGCCTCCATGGGCTCACACGCGGACCAAAACGATTCCCAAAATATTTCATTTCAGTTAGACACACCGTGCCCACAGCGTTCTTCATGTCCAGGCTCTTTTTCCCTTCAGCTTCATAAAAAGGAAAAGGCAAAATGCTTCCACACAATCGCTTTTGTGTGGCTTGTATCAGCCGCTCACACACGTGCACTCGTGTAGCGCATCAAACGCATCTTGTGGTTTCATCAGCTGGATCGTAGATGCGGAGTCTGTGGAGGCAGCTTCCATGAGCATGAGAGAGCAGGAACCCACAAGTCATCGCGGGAGAGGCAGTTGCTATAGAGACGCCGTCGACGTCTCACGTCAAAGAAGAGCTTAGTCTGCCGTGCCGTTTCGCGGTCGGGGTCGGCTGGCACGCGGCGACGCATTCGCTTGTGTTGCAAAGCGCCCCGGCGTCGCTCACACACGTCCAAAATTAACGTGCCTTTGCTCTTTTGTCACGCGGGGTCGCTCCCTTTCATTCGAACCGGGCTATTAGCATAGCAATCTGCGGCGCCCATTGTGAGAGCCCGTGCCTAGAGGAGCCCCCCTCCCCCCGCGCCCCCTCCCTCCCGCTGTGTCGCGTCGCCTCGCTATAAACATCTTTTGAAAAGAGGTGTGACTTTTGCCTCCTACTTTGCAGTTCGTCATCCTGGTGGTGGACAGCACAGACCGAGAGAGGCTGGCCATCTCTAAAGAGGAGCTCTACAGGATGCTGGCCCACGAGGTGAGCACCTACACATCCGGGAAACCCGGTGCCCGCCTTTCCTCGTTGTTCCCAGCCTCATTGTCCCCCACCCCCCTTTCCTCCTCTCAGGACCTGCGGAAAGCAGCCGTGTTGATATTTGCCAACAAGCAGGACATGAAGGACTGCATGTCTGCGGCGGAGATCTCCAAATACCTCACCCTGAGCTCCATCAAAGACCACCCCTGGCACATCCAGTCCTGCTGCGCACTGACGGGAGAGGGGTAAGCGGAGACGCCCGCCGGCGCGCCGCGACGTCATCGGCACGCTTGAAACGGATCCAAGTGCCGCGGTGGAATTCCTCGAGTGCATTTCCAGAATATAATGCAACAGCGCCGCATAAAACTCCTGCCTTTGGCCTTTGGCAGGAGTTTTATATTGAATTTTTATCAAATCTGTTTTGGGAGAGGCGTTGTGATAAGCCTACTGTGTCCCTAATATTCTGGTCATCCCGCTCGTGCCAAAATAATAGGGACACCTCTCAGCGTAACCCAGTACTGTTCAACGGCATCACAAATCACAATCATTACATCATGTCAGCACCTCTCTCAAACAGATTCAATCCAAATTCAACATAAAACCTCCTCCTGAAGGGAGGATGTCTTGCTGTTGCACCACGCTCCGCGGTAAACATGCAGTGGTGCACGCGGCGTTTTTCACAGTGCAAAGCGAAGGCCGCTCAACGTGTCACCCCCCCCCGGTAAAAGCTCGTGGGCCAACGCGTCAAAACGTGTAAGAACGTTTGACGGATGAGGTCTAAAGCTGCGAAGCGCGTCGGCTGCTGCAGAAACCGTGTCAGTGAATTTGACAGCGTCGAGAAGTTTCGGCGCTAAGCTACTTACTCCGGCCTGGGAGAAGAACTGAGAAATGCAGATGAGCACGAGTCACGCATAATCTCAAGCAAGGGGAGATTTCCTCTTAACTTGGAGTTACATTACTATTATCAACTCAAGACGTCACATAGTTGAAACACTTTTTGTATCGAGATGTTTTTTTTTTTTTAGCAGGCAGAATATTCATGAGTAAATGATCCTACTGTGCAGTGCATGTTTTATGCATCACGTGTGTGCTTACTGCATTTCACAAATAACACGTAAGAAGTTTTAAAAAAATGTTTAGGTGTTTTGGCTGCTGTGACTTGTGCAGGCCAGCAGATGTCGCTGTGCTGGAGTTTGCGGCAACAACCTTTTTGCAGCTTTTTTTTTTTTTTTTTTTCCCCCTCTGGACAAACGGATAACAAGCCTGTGTCTTCTTTCAGCTTATGCCAAGGTCTGGAGTGGATGACCTCCAGGGCGGGATTAAGATAGCCCCTCCCTCGCCGTCGGCGGCCTGACTACCTGCACCACCTGCACGGTGGCACAACAGCTCGTCCTTACTGGGTTTTTGTTACCTTTTTTTTTGTTTGTTTTTTTTTGTTTTAATTATGAATGGCGACATTGGATTCCAGCCTCTGCCGACAGGACGAGACGGGAGCGTTTTGACACTTTCCGCCCCCCCATCCTCCCCCACATTCTCGTCGGCAGAACCGGGACTTATTATGAACTGGCCCGGTCCTGGGAACGCGCCGCCGCTTCCGCCGCAAAAGGAAGAAGAAGCAAATGATTCCAGTGGGATTCAAATGCGTCCCGACGGAGCTGCCCTGGACAACGCTCATGAACACAACACATATCACGTCACGTCGTTCTCGGTGTGCCACACACACTTCACGGATGCTCAGTTTGGGGAAAACTATGGTGCAGCTTGTTGACTTCTTTGTTCTGTTTTTTTTTCCCTTTTTTTTTTCGTCTTTGTTTAAAGGTCAGCTACGATTAGAAGACACACAAAAAGGGATCGTGACTTGCAAGCAGTATTGTAAAAAAAAAACAAAAAAAAACAGACGAACGGGAACGGTGGCACTACATTCTGTTGCACTGCACTGAACTCGAAACGGTTGGGAGTTGTTTTTTTTCCCGAATTAAGTTCTCATGACTTGTTTTTGTTTTTTTTTTTGTTTTCACAGCACAGCTATTGATATCTGTTACAAACGTTCTCAGTTTCATAAGCTACATCGGAGCCGCTCTTCTCGCGCCGTATCAAAATGCGGTCCCCCCCAAACCCTCTCAAAACTTCAGCGTCTTTGACACATGGGACTTTTCTTCTCAGCCGTATATGCTTTGTTTTTCAAAGCATCATTTCAAACGCAAGTGCAAAAAAAAAAAAAAGCTCAGTTTTAATAACAGTATTTTAAACTCCATGATGATTTTTATTTAATTTTTTTCCTCTTTTTTTAAGTTCTCCTTATATACTGACAGGCGGTGCAGTTTCGATCCATCTCATGCTGACGGATGGCGATTGGTGCTCTGCTGGTTATTCTGGCCGACTGCGTCGCAATCAGAACATTGCATGAACCTTCCGCCGCCATGTTGGCGCCTATTCCTTTTTTTTTTTTTATATATATATATATAACCGGGGGGGGTTGCCCGAACCACCCTTGACACGGCGTCATCGCCCTCTTTGGACTTGAAGACACAGGGGTCCGGATTCCTCTGCGTCAGTGGTTTAGTAGCATTAAGATGATCATCATGTTTTGGCCATTATATATATATAGTAACACTACTTGATCTTCGGCCTTAACTTTGTTGTTCTGTGTGTCTGGAGGATTCGTGTGTGTGTGTGTGTGTGTGTGTGCGCGCGCGTGTGTGTGAGACTCAATCTTGACGGTCTGCTCTTTTGATTACTGCCCCCCTTTTTCCTCCGATTATCAGGGTCGGTCCTCCGCACCTGACCCAGTTCAAGAAGTCCCAGAACTCGCCAACAGATCTATGCACGAATCTTTGAAACTGTTTTTTTTTTGTCCACCCCCCCCAGCTCCAATGTGATCATAAAGGAGGAGCACAAGTTTCATTGTTGAATCAACAAGGTGACGATGAATTGGTGGTGGTGGTGGTGGTCGGGGGGGGTTGCCTGTGGGTCTCTAGAACTGGAGTTTTCACGTTACAGAAGACACCTTTCACAAGCTCCACTAAAGCAAGCTTTTATTTTTTTGCCAATTATCAAAGGTTTTTTTTTTACTAATCTTTTGCTAATTAACATTCAGCAAGTTGGCTTGGTTTCTTTCAGTAAAAAAAGTAAATGAACACATCAGTGTGATATTCAAATATACACAAGGTCAGATTGGTGACGCATGACGTTGCTTTGTACTTAAAATACCTGAGAAAGGTTCGTTTAAAGTGGTACAACGCCACACTGTTTGCTTAAGACCCTCGAGCAGACCCATTTGGAGAACCCGTTCTAGAGTACGCCGTCCTCCTCACTGACGGGGCGAACAGCGCCACCTCAGGCCCCCTCACCACCATCGGGGTTTTGAGTTTACAGCTTTTACCTTGATCTCTTTAAAAAAAAAAGGAGCCGCTCATCCTCTCAGCGTGGTGACGTGTATTCTGAGCTGTGTCCCGTATTCCAGCTTTCAACTTTCATTAAAAAGTATGTTTTGGACTATTCGCCCGCCGCCTCCCGTCTCCGTCTCTGAAAATTGTCGCAAGCCGCCTCAATTCAAACACCAGTTTTATTCACAGCTGCAATATATCCGCCAATCGAAGCACAGAAGAACACGAGAGCTCCTCCCGACCGAGGAACTCCTCAATCTCTAAAAAATAATATAGAACATAGACATTTTTTTTCCTATTAAAAGGTTTTCAGTATTTTTCCTCTAAATTGTACTATACATTCACTTTTGATGAAGCATCTGCAATGAGGTAAAGCACAAAAAAAAAAAAACACTGACAAACATCGAAAAACTGGGGTTATGTGGGACGACGAGAAAAATAACGAAACACTGGATTTGGACAACATAAAAATCAAAACTGGTTACAGTGGACCGAGTAAAAGCTGATATGTTTTCTAAGCTGCAACTCTTTAAACGCCAGCGCTCCCGCCGACACGCACGGATGAGCGTTCGCAGTAATAAAGTTACACGTTTGAATTAAAAATGCAGCATTTTTCTTTTTTTTTTTTTGTTTCCATAAAAGATCTCAAAACTCAGTGCTATAAAAGTTCTCACAGTAACGTCACTGTCACACAAAACGCACACAAAAACAAAAATAGCAAACGATGAGCAGTAGATAAGCTGATCAGCGATTCAGTCTTTTTTTCGTGGAGCCGGTTCAGCGTCCGCAGGAAGCTGGAGTCCGTCAGTCTTTTGTGGATGCTGGTGTTACATGGACTCCTCTGGGCTTGTGGGTGTTTGTGACATCGTTTGCCAAGAACCTCAAGATGCCTGCAGTCTTGACTTGCTTGGCCTTAACAGGCCCTACGTCTTCTCAAGGGTTCTCTCAAGTGGTCTCTTTGAGAAAATCAAAAAATAATAATAAATGTGGCAGATGCGGGGGGTTCTGGTTTCGTTTGCGCCAGAAGCTCAAGGTCAAAAAAAAAAAAAAAAAACTGGAGAATGAAGGAGCTTAAAGGTCACAGCGAGGTCTTTTACAAAAAACGTCCGCCATTTGGCGGTCGACAGTTCCGACGCCGGCGGAAGAGAAGGCTTCAAACATGCATTCATCTAAAGAGTGAAAATGGCTTTGGATGAGGCAGCAGAATCCCAAACACACGGATGTAGATGGAGGGGCGGCGGCGGCAGGGGGGGGTTGAAGACCGGGATGGGAGGAGCAGGAGCAGCCCGGATAGTCTTGGCGACGTCGTCTGAGAAGACTCAAACGCACAGAGCTCTCGGGCACCTGTGAGCAAGAGAGAGAGAGGGGGGAAATAAAGAGCTTTGGTAGGAGAATAATGCACAAAAGCAATGTTGCATAGCAGCTGTTTCCTCTCTCAGCGACAGCACCCGTTAATCAAATCTGCCCCGACACACACACACACACACACAGAGGAAACACACACGCAAACTGCAGGAAATCTGAGCTTCGATCAAGCAAAGCAAGGAAATAAACAAAAAAAAAAAAAAAAAAAACCCTGCCAGCCTCACCTGTCCTCGGTGAAGCCCTCCATCTCCTCCTCGTCCTCCAGCTCCATGTCCAGCTCGTTGTCCAGACAGTCTCGGCCGTAGCCACTCAACACGCTGGAAACAATTTACACCCAAAAAAAAAAAAAAAAAATCCATCCCATCAGCCCTTTCTGCCACCGTTTAGAGACTCAACACTAATGGCGTGTAAACCGCGTGGCCCTGATGCAGTGATTTTGTGTGTGTGTGTGTGAACAGCCTGAGCGGGCGCTGCGACCGCTCACCTGACGGAGCGGCACGTGAGGAACACAATCCTCTTGAGCTTCTTGTTGTAGAAGAAGTAGTTGAAGGACCAGAGGCTCCCCTCCTCGCCGAAAGGGTCGGAGTCCAGATCGGGGTTGTAGCTGACGACGACGACGACAACAAGACACAGACCATCAGGTTCAAACTGCGCGCCGCACAACCGCCAGAAGAGCCACCTGTGTATGATGCCCACACGTGTGAGCGTGCCGGCATGTTCTCCGCCCCCACCTGTAAATGTCGCAGCCCTGCAGGTTGATCTCCTGGTCGATGGCGTTCCACAGCTCCGGGCCCAGAGAGTTGAACTCCTCCCCCACGGCTGAGAACAGGCTGCTGTTCACCGCGTTGGCCACCTGGAGAGAAACCGCCTCCTCATGAGCACCTTAGCGACCCCGCCCCAAGCTGCCCCGCCCCACGTGCGCGGAGGCCAGAGTCCCGTCGCGGGGCGGCACACTGACCCAGTTGAGACTCGGCTCCCGGCTGAACTCGTGGGCCCGCGCCGCGCTGAAGTCGTAGTCGGGCCTGAAGGACTCGTTGAGCGTGGTGATGAGGTAGAAGAGAGTCTTCCTGCAACACTTGTCACTGAGAGGGTTCTCGCCGTCATCGCTGCTCTTCCCCAGCCTGCGCGGAACAGACAAAGGGAGCGCAGTATTAAACGCAAGCGGCTGCGGTGCCGGTTTCTGACTAGTACTGGTCCAAACCACCCCCCACCCCTTATCAATGGATCTGTGTTTGCAGTTAGGTTGGCGCCGCGGTACTCACTTTGAAGGGCTGGTGGCGCTGGTGGACTGAGGTGGGGACAGGGCCTCCAGGATGTGGGGCTCCCCCTCCTGGCAGAACTGCTTGAACATGTGTTTGTCGTCCCCTGCCATCTTGCAGGAGTAGCTCTCGATCCTGCGAACAAGACCCGCTCGCTTTGTAAACATAACAGGAAGGAAAAAAAAAAATGCCGCGCGAGACTAAAAACGTTGGCCAGAGGCCTTAAAGACGCCTTTAGTTGCCATTTTGCATTATGGCACAAATCCCATCTGCACATCGTAATGAGGCAAAAAAACAAAATGAAAGTGAAGTTGTGGCTTGACTGCTTTTACTGTCGCACTATCTTGGGGGGGTAAAGTGTGCACCGCTCAGACGGCACCATGATGGACTACGAGTATTACAGATCTGGCTCGCCGCCCCGACGGATTTCACACCGAGAGGTCCCAGGCGCCGCGCGTCTCGGCGACTTCTGCTCGGCGAGATAGCGCACGACTTCCAGCTGAGCTCCATATCTGCCAAACATCTGACATGAGCGAGTCAGAGTGTGTGTGTGTGTGTGTGTGTGTTTGTGTGCGGGTGCTGTAACATCTCACGGGCGCCTTCTCGTTTCTGGGTCAGGCGGCGGTGTACACAAGATATGCAAGTGGAGCCGGCTTTGGCGCGCTTGTTTACTTTGCCCCCCTCCCGACTCAAAAGTTATGTAAGAGCAAAGGTTGTGCAACTTAAGGCAGACTTGCCCCCCCCCCCCGCTCTGCCCCCGTCTCTTGCTGGCCTTGCCAACCTAATTATAGGCCCATCGCACTGCAGAGGACGCGGTGGCAGAAACAACTGTCCCGGTTTTTCCACACACATACACAACACAGCCGCCCTGTCAAAACACTGCAGGCCACCACATGCTGGACCCGATTGAAGACTACATTAAAAAAAAAAAAAGGGATACTACAGCACATCTCTGAACTCGCTAGCTTACACTGTAATTATCTGATGAAGCTTTTTACGACTTGCGTCACCCGATGTACAAATAAATGCTGTTACTCTGCTGGCATTTAATTGCATGTCGAAAAAAAAAAAAAAAAAAACCTGGCGCTGCCATTAACTCGCTGGAAGGTTCTTTGGAGCGCTTTCCGCGGGAGGCCTGCTGCTATGAACCGGCTGCCTCGCTAATCCACCAAGCAGCCTAAACACCAGCAACCCCTGGCACCCACTATTAGGCCGTTGGCTGAAGTGTGGATGTGTGCATGCATGCTTGCAAAAAAAAAAAAAAAAACAACCAAACAAACACTCCCATAAACACACTCCACAACAGCCTCCAAAATAACCCCAGAGCGGTGTGAGAGGACACCGAGCCATGCGTCACTCCCGGTCACAACCAGTGCACAGCCGGTTCCAGGCTCCCACACCGCATAACTTCCACAGCCCACCGCCTTTTATGTAACCACGGCGTCAGGAGGCCCCACATGACCACAGGACATGCATTCGAGTGTTGCAATTAAAAATATGTGCTGGCGAGTTACATATCAACTCTCAAGCATCTGTCCCCAGGGTTTCTTTTTTTTTTGTGGATGAACCATTATCTTGTTACATAACTGATATGTGCTTGTTTGCTCTACTGGCCCCGTTTATGGGTTTTTATCAGCGGACCTGCCTCACCTCACCCTGTTTCGTGACATCACACCACAAGTGTCTCAAAGTTAAACTTTTACTCAGATGGAAACTGCTTACAAAAAAAAAAAAAACAATCACCCAAGTGTTTCTCACTTTCAGGTAAAAAAAAAAAAAATGATGCGTTCCCGTCTGCGTTGCGTGACGTTCACGTACGTCGCAACCCGCGGAAACGAGCGTTGCGACACAAGATGGTGATGTTTACCTGCCAAGGATGCGGGATTCTCCCGTTTCGGCGCACAGGCGAGAGCTCATCGCCTCGAAGCTGGAGTTTTCCAACAGTTTCATCGCAGCCTGCAACACAGGAGTCAAAACGATTAGCAGTCTTACAGTCTCACAAAAAAAAAAAAAAATACAACTTCAAAAATGCCATTAATGAAGTCGCTGGAGATATTCATTGGCGGCGGCACAACAGCGCCCCGCCTGGTGAGACGCGAGATTGAAAACTCGATTTCCTCCTGTGGCGAAACCGCCGCCCCTCCCCCACCCCGTCCAATTCAAGTTGACGAATCGGCTTCCTGGTTCCAGGACATCGACATAATAACCCAAATTGACTCACCAAGCGATGTTTTCAGCCTCACGCAGAGAGCCGGGCGTCCGCGGGCCAAAACACTCGCGCGTCCCGGAGTCGTCCTCGGCGGCGCAAAGGACCAGCGACTCGCGCTTTGTTGTTAGCCAGCTAATGTTAGCTGTTAGCTTGCTATTGCGCTCCCTCCCGTCCGCCGCTTCGCAGCCGAGCTATTAGTTCGCACTCGAGTTTAAGCGTCTTACAGGAGCACTCGGTCGAGGATGAGTTATGCTGAGGCCTTTTAGGTTTATAGAAAAGCTACTCTTTCCGATTAAATGCGACGAGATTGAGTCCAGGGGCTGTTGGCGTCCGTCGGAGTCTGTCTGCAGCGGCATCCCTTTCGACCTAATTGTACAAAGATTTACGAGCTGGATCAAGTCGCCTTTTTTTCCAAGCGACTCGATCACAAGAGAAACGATTAGCGAGCTATCGAGTGGATCGATTCACCAAAACGGGGCCCCCGGATGGTTCGAGTCGTCGACTACCTCAAGCAGAGCTCTATTTTCATCAAAACAACGGGATCTGTTCATTAAGACCCAGCCCCTTTTCATTTATATATACACGGCGACGAACGCGCCCACTTTTTTTGACAGCGATCCCGCGATTGGCTGCTCGAGCTGTCCGTAAGCGCGTTAGCTCTTTTGATTGGTTGAATTTTCCCCTTGGTCAGTCCTCCGGCTGGTAGCTGTGTCAAATGTCTTAACGGGACAAGAGATCATAGACGGCAACTGCGCGCACAAACAAACAAACAAACAAACAAACAAACAAACAAACAAACAAAAACCCCTACCGATATGTCT
>CAAKHG010043761.1:0-15973 GCA_901007715.1 Dactylopterus volitans
CTGTGACTCAGAGGAGGCATCACTGGCACTGTTCATGCACATGCACGCGCACACACACACACACACACACACACGCACACATTCAGTAAACAGCTTTGTGGTAAGGCTGCAGGCAGGATTTGTTTGCCACCCAGTCTGCCCAAAAACGCTCTCACACAAGCTAGGCCTCAGCCTGCACTGTATTTTGAAGCAGAGACTAAAAGTCTTTATGTCAAGGCCTCACAAGTGTTTGCACCAGGAAAAAAGGAAACGCTGGTTGGGTTTTGTGCTCCATGCTGTTCCACTCTCTTCAACAAACGAGTTGCACAGATTAACAAATGTGCTGACCGTGTTTGGACATCTGCCATCTCTCATGTCTTACTTAGGGATATACAAAGATTCATCCTCATTGTTACTCAGTAAGGTGATTCTGGTAGAATATTGGAAGGACAATGCATAGCAAGACACGTGGTTTTGATGGTTGGCTCTTGACTCGGTGCTCCAAACTACAATGATGTCACCGAGATGAATGGAGTTCAGGTGCTGGATTAAGTGTCATCGGTGGTGGAGAGGCCGGAGGGATTACTTGTATTCTATACTGGGGATGACTCTGTGTGTGTGTCCGTATATTTCATGTCATCAGTTAGTCCGATTTTAAAATGAACACATGCTTACATCTCCATGCACATCTGCTATTCTTGTGTGCTGCATATAAATACATTGGCTAGACTTATACTGTACGTCAGTGAATGTAATCACAGATATTTAAATGTATGTAGGCAGGTAAGTTGAAAGTGCAACAGAAATGCCAGTGATTCAAATGTTAGCTCATATTCTATTCAAATCTGCAGTATTAACTTCAATTTCTGGCTGTCTGTTGATAAGAACGATAATCTGATGTTTTTTCTGCGCGTCTCAGACTTGGAAGACAGATGTCTTTTGCCTTTTGGTAGCTTTCCCCCCTATTGTGTTTGGTTCCGTGTGGAGTGGACCTGCCGTCATCTGTGTCCGGCAGGTCCAGAGTGGAAGAGGCTCCTCTGTGTCAACCTCAGGTGTGTGTACACATGTGTGACCGAGGACGCATGGGACTTAAGATAATTCTTCTCCAGTGTTTACGTGCTCATGTGTAATTAAAATGGCATACTTTCTGCTACCATAGTTGTTTTTTTTTCTGAAGCTGGATTTGTTCTTGGATATTTACAAAGGATTTTAATCCCCTGTCACAGATTACAGGCACTGTCAGCGGAGCTTCATAGGTAATCATGGTTATGGCCTATTTCCTTTTGCTGAACTTAAGGTTTTTTTTTTTTTTTACATGAGTGTTGTTTATGTCTCTAGCTTAGACACGTGGAAATGTCTTTTTATGTAGTTAAAGCAAGGACATAAGAGAAAAATATTGGCAAAATATTGCATATATAAAGCAATGTTTTTCTACCTTGATGGTCTTTCTCTGGTTTTGGCCTGAAACTTGTTATAAAAAAAATTATTTATGCCGCCATGCACATCGATTACTTTGAAGCATCTCTCATGTATGACCTTTGGTGTAAAAAAAAACAACAAAAAACAAAAAAATCAAAAACACAGAGCCAGATTTGTGCTTGCTAAATTCTTAGCTGTCCTCACTCAGAGCAACACACTCTATAATCTGTTTTCTATTTTTGTCTGTCATGCTACCACAGTCACCTTTGCCTGTTTTCACAAATCTTGCCGTCTGTGTTTTCTGTCGACTGTGAAGTGATTCAGAGTCACTTAAACTGTCACCATCGTTAGTGAATCAGCTTAGGCTTGCAAAGCCCGCAGATGGCCCACGTGTGTCTGCACCTCCATGAGGTCTGTCAGTTACTACACAACGAACATCATGTTGCATGCGCTTCCTGTGCACAACAAGTAATGGGCAACTGCGAAGATGTCCTAGTTGTGTCAGAAGTGAACACTACTGGTACTGATACAGATACGAACCATGCAAGTGCTGGAAAAGGCAGCATGTGTGAACGGGGTGAATGTTTTCATACACGTAGACCCAACATTGACCCAACCACACTTTGTGAGCCTTTACTTCTCTGGCGAATTCAGGTTACATTTGAATATATATATATATATATATTTTTTTTTTTTACACTGTTAGATTGTTAGTTTAAAGGCACTTAGAAGGCACGATTTGTTAAGTATGTTAATCTTAAAATCCCTAAAATTCTCTGCAGAATGTGAAATAACTGTTTTGATGCCGCGCCAGAAGCAACACTGATTTGTGTTGCAGAGATGGTGCATCTACTAAAATCGGCGTGCTTACCTAGCAGCCTTTATTGGTGAAAAACCGGATGACCGACCATGTTTGGACGATTTAAGAGTAGCTCTTAAGTGCAGCTAAGGGGTTAATAAAAAGTGACAGATTGAAACACAACGGGACAAATGCAGCAGTTAGCAAAAAAATACTGTCAGCCCAGTTATGACGTACGGTAGTAAAGAAAAATATCAACACACTGTCGCTGTGATTGTTAATGAAAGCACTTTTGTGATTGCTGATGTTTTCAGTAATATTGTATGGACCTACTAGTTAGATTGGGAAACGCTGCCCTGAGTCTAGACCATCGCATTCTTTACTTAACCACATAGCAAACTTTGACCAGAGGGAAACTGCTCAAAATATGAACAGTTCGCAAGACAGTGTAGCAAGGAAGACGTCGTTAGTATGCTTAAATTCAACAACTTTGAGATAAGCTTCTTCTTGATTTATTATTTTTTTTTCGGACACCAGTAATTCACAAACTCTGTGTCTACCTGCAGATCTGTGTGGTGCATCTGCGCACAAGCCCCTCAAACCGCAGCGCTCGCTCCCGGGCACGCCGGTTTCTCTCACACACTATCCGGTCGACCTCCGAACATCCATGGAAGAGAAGTACAAAGAAATAGCAGAGGTGAGAAGTCAAAATCAGACGGGTCACGTTCCTACACTGTAAACTGAGAAACATGATGCCTGGTGGTGTCACCACAGCTTCTCGACACAGCCAATCTGATTCATCTCAAGTGGGTGAAATATTGATTTTTCTGAGTTACTTGTTTGAAATGATTATTTCTGGAAAAATAACACATTGGCGAGTCTACAACATATCTTTTTCTTTCTCCAAAATCATGTCGGCAATTTTTTTGCATTTATGCCTCGACTTTCAGGTGAAGATATGTTTGAGCGCACCTCAGTGTTAATTGCGTGTCCATGGACGCGTAGAAACCTCTGATTTATGATGCTACAACTGGTTTAACTTGTATTCACACCAGGAGCTGTTCACGCGCAGCATGGCAGAGAATGAGATGCGGAGTGCTCCCTATGAATTCCCCGAGGACAGTCCCATTGAGCAGCTGGAAGAGCGTCGGCACCGCCTGGAGAGGCAAATCAGCCAGGACATTAAGTGAGGAAATGCAAACAGTGGGAAAAAAAAAAAAAAAAAACTCTTCATGGGACCACAGACAGGCCCCTGCCCCCCCGCCGGCGCCCCTCCGCCCCCCCGCGCACACTTTTGCTTTCACCCGCGTGCACATGCTTATCAGCTTAAAAATGCCAGTTTGGGGGCTAACTAACCCCAGCAATCAGCTAACTGGCTTAGCCGGCACTTGGCACCTGTCCCGGTGTTCCGTTCATCCTCCTGATATAAGCCTTTATAAGGAGGTGGGTTCTGTCTTTCCAGGGTTGATGCTTTCTGCACCACTAAGCCAATCACGCGGTGGGTTATGTGACGGTGCAAGGCCCGGTTTATTCATCAGGACGCACCACTACTGAATGATGATGTTTCTCTCTGTGCCCGTCTAAATGCTTCATGAGTGTGTTTGTGTGTGCGCGTGCGCGTGTATTTGGTGCCTTTTTATCTCTTTGTGTGCTTAATGTCCTCTTACTACCCATCTGCCCTCCTCCTTGCCCACGCTACCCTGCGCCGCTGCATATCACCCCAAGGCTTGAGCCCGAGATCTTGCTCCGCGCCAAACAGGACTTCATGAAAATCGACAGTGCTGCAGACCTTGAGTGAGTCAGCTTTGCTTCACTATGCTTTGTCGAGTGATCTCTCCCCATGGGTGTTTATTTTCCTCTTCATTGTTTGTACTTGTCAAAGTACATACCTGATATTTTAGTATGCGACCTAGGACTGTTACTCCAGGGCCGCTGAGTGAGCACATTGAGATGGACCTCATCTTCCCTCTGCTGGTGGCTTGATAGACATGACCTTTAAAATTGGTACCAGTTTTTATTGTTTTTAAAGTTTTACTTCCACGAAAAACAACGCGAAAGCCGCAACGGCATTTGCACACAAGTGCCCTATTTTTTGGCTTTTCTTCATAACTGATGTTCTGTTTCTAAATTTTGTCCAGTGAACCTTGAGAAAGACTTACAGCTCTAATCACTGGCCAACATTACTAATTATTTTTAAATTATTAACTGTATCATCACACAGATCCCCGTGTTCAGTGCCTTTTGTATAATATTCATAATTGTTTTACATTTTTTTTAACTCAGTTTGCATGGTTAAGCGAGACACTAAGTGAAATTTTTTCGTTGAGGTTGTAATTTATTCAAATTAACTCAGAAATACCCAATTCAATCTAATAATCTTGTTGTAATGCGTTTTAATTAATTGATGATGATGTTTAAATGAAACCTTCCTCTATAATCTTTATTTTTGTTTAAATGAAACCTTCCTCTGTAACTCATCTTGAAATGTCTCTAGAACTTAAGTTAGGAGCCCCCCCCATGGTGACCGGACATTGAACAGAGGTATACATGTCTGTAGGCTGCTCAGAGCAAAAACCAAGAAATGTCCAAGGTGTTTGTGTGTGGTCGTTGTTTTGTTTTCAGTCTGCTTTTAAATAGTGTTAATGCTGGAACATGTCTCATTTATATTAAGTCTTAAAAAAACCTTTCCTTCATGTGCTTTTTAATTTTAACACTGCGCTACCTTTAGTACCTGCCTGACCTTCTCGTGTTTTTCACATCTTTTTGAGCCCATTCATCTGGCCTCTGTCTTATTGTTGTTGTAAACGCTCCTCCACTCGGTCTAAAACTGTCCAAGGTTGATGAAAGAGAAGAGTGTGGACACTGTTGATGATGGCTTCATGGAGAGGGAAATGCCAATGGAGAGAGAGTACCAGCGGGTCTCAATATCAGGAGAGGAAAAATGTGGGGTAAGGAGCTTTTATTAAACTGCTCTCACATGATTGATGTGTAGCATTTTAACTGCAATAAGGTATGTCCCAGTAACACCCATCCTTATAAATGTGCTTTGTTGACCTCTCAGGTGCCCTTCACTGACCTGGTTGATGCTGCCAAGTGTGTGGTGAAGGCGTTATTCATTCGGGAGAAGTACATCAATCGCTCCTTGCAGTCCTTTTGTAAGACCACAGCTCATGCCCTGCAGGACCTGGGCGTGAAGCCCCCGGAAGTGGGACTCTATGAAGATATAGCAGAGACCCCGGTTGATGCCGGTAATACATGCAAGCACCATTACATATTCTGGATATTCTGTTACAACAGGGGGGAAAAAAGGGGCAAATAAAGTGTTTAATGGAAAGGATAAAAGCATATATATTTAGAACTCGTAGATTCAGTAAAAGGCAGTGGCAAACCAAGGGACTTGTTTCAGATGATCTGAGAAGGCACGATGGCTCATATTTTGTCACCAGATCAGAAATGTATTTTTGGCCTAAACCATTCAGTGCTTTGTAAACTAATAGCAGCATTTGTCAGTTCTGTTGTGCACTATATATCTGAGAACTGGACTGATGTGATCAACTTTCTTGGTAACCTGAGACCTGTAAAAACACAATTACATCAGTGAAACCTGCTGAAAACAAACACAGGGATACATTTTTCAAATCACCCTGAGATAGGGTTAGGGCTTTTAAATATATATATTACACATTATTAAGGTGATAAACTTTGGAATTATCTTCATGCAGCTATTGAAATTAAGGTCAGAGTCCATGACAACACCGAGATTGCTATGTTGATGTGTCGTTTTTAATGTGAGTGACTGAGGCTGAGTGCCTCCTCTGCTTTGAAAACATAGCTTTCTTTTTTATCTTTATTTAACTGAAGAAAGATTTTAATATGCACAGGACATGGATATGAAGATCAGGGTGTCATCTGCATAAGCAAGATAAGACATGCTATAGGACTCCATAATCTGGGCTAGTGGGAGATGTAGATGTTGGGCAAAAGGTGCCCGAGGATGGATCATTGGTTAACTCCCACTTGATTGGGGAACTACCAATCAACACAAAGCAGTCGCTGTTCTTTCAGTAAGACTCAAACCAATTAAGGACCTTTCAGAAACCTTTTAAAGAGGCTTAATGGGAGGATGTAAGTGCAGCAAAGGGATTTCAGATGTATAATTTCCTCCATTTTTATGGACGATAGGATCAAATTAATGGTGGTAATTAATTTTCTTTATAAGGCTCTTTACTGACATTGTGCTCACATTATATCAGGCTAACTGATTTGGTTTCAAGAGGGTACAAGCACAGCGTAGAGCTTGTGCTTGACACAGAGAGACTGCTTCTCTAATTAACCAAATGTTGTTTATGAAGAAGAAGGAAAATTAATTGCATGCCTTAGTAGACAAGCTCAGGGACTACTGACTCTTAGACTCCCTCGTCCCTTGGCTGGAGTTCCTGTTGACAAACCAAGCACACATTTTTTTTTTATATACTTATGAATGCCAAGAAAAATTGCATCAGTCCCACGTAGATGAGACTTTGAAGTATGCATAGGTGATTATATTCACTGATGATGGGACAGCACATGATTGCCTTAGAGCAAGTGAAGCACTTGCCAAATAACATAAACCAAATGTACGTGCAACAGTACATGCTGTTCCAGGTGACCGCATTTAACAATATGTAAAATAGTAGACATTCTTTTTGGCTATTTGTTGTTGTTTTTTTTTGCCTGTCTAATCCAAAATCCAAAGACACTTTGCTTATCATTTTAACACAACTGCTTGCAGATCAGATGAAGTAACTTGGCCATCTCCTGTTTTCCCAGATGCCCCTGTCCACCCCCCTGTTTCTGAGATACACCCTTACGACAACCAGGACCCCACCATAATGCCGCCGGATACAGGATACGGCTATCAGATGGTAGACGGCGTGGTGCATGTCTACACCAAGAGAAACAACATAGACAAGTATGCGTCTTGGTCCTGCAGTGCATGATGA
Organism: Dactylopterus volitans; assembly: GCA_901007715.1. Taxonomy (NCBI): domain Eukaryota; kingdom Metazoa; phylum Chordata; class Actinopteri; order Syngnathiformes; family Dactylopteridae; genus Dactylopterus; species Dactylopterus volitans. The sequence continues at coordinate 7,180 of CAAKHG010043761.1, forward strand.
CATTTCAGTGAGGGTTGTTGCAATTTAACTAATGTTTTTTTAACAACTTTGTCACCGTTTTTAGAAGCACAGAACTGGACCTGCCGTATCCTGACCTGAAAGAGTATATCGCAGACATGAATGTGATGATGGCCCTCATAATCAATGGGCCAGTGTGAGTGTTGTTGGGTTTTTTTTTGTGCTTTTATAGAATTGTGTTTTCAAAGGTTGAGCTGCATTTTAAATGGAGTTTTGCCTGTGGTGTTCACAGGAAGTCGTTCTGCTACCGTCGCCTACAGTATCTAAGCTCAAAATTCCAGATGCACATCCTCCTGAATGAGATGAAGGAGTTGGCTGCTCAGAAGAAAGTTCCTCACAGAGACTTCTACAACATACGAAAGGCAAGGGCCAACAAATAGCAACTGCGTGCTGGAATTGTCTCCACATAGCAGGCCACAGCATTCCCAACCCCAAACTTTAAAATGCAACTCAAATTTTCATATATTTTGATATCAGTGGCAGTAATCAAGGCGGTAAGTTTTAGATTAGGAAGGAAAAAAAAAATAACACTTCTGGTTTTACCCCGACCTCAGGTAGACACACACATACATGCATCCTCCTGCATGAACCAGAAGCACCTGCTGCGATTCATCAAGAGAGCCATGAAGAAATACCCAGAGGAGATTGTTCACATTGAACATGGACGGGGTCAGACCCTCAAGGAGGTGTTTGAGACCATGAACCTGACGGCTTTTGACTTGAGTGTTGACACACTGGACATGCATGCGGTGAGAAATGGGAGTAATGGAGACGAATACCTAGCAATTCGATTAAAAGAAGAAGAAAAAAAATAAAGATTTGACCGGCCTCTTTTACATCACAGGATCGTAACACGTTCCACCGGTTTGACAAGTTCAATGCCAAATACAACCCCATTGGAGAATCCATCTTGAGAGAGATATTCATCAAGACTGACAACTGCATCCAAGGAAAATACTTTGGACACATAATCAAGGTGCCACATGGAGAAACACGTGGAATTAGATGAATTCCTCCCAAATAAGTTCCACACAAATCAATTTCTTATGTCACTTTTTGTTCCAGGAGGTTATGTCAGACTTGGAGGAGAGCAAGTATCAGAACTCTGAGCTTCGTCTGTCCATTTACGGGCGCTGCAGAGACGAATGGGACAAGCTGGCCCAGTGGGCCGTTGAACATCGCGTGTACTCAGATAACGTGCGCTGGCTCGTCCAGGTGCCCCGCCTATTGTAAGTGAAATACAGTAAAGTATGCACACGGTATGAAATAACTGTATTTAGACAACTCTCACTGTTTCTATATGTCACATGTAGCAGTTTGAGTCGTTTTACAATGATCGCTGCATTTCCAGTGACGTGTACCACACAAAGAAGCAGCTGGCTAATTTCCAGGAGATGCTTGAGAATATCTTCATGCCCCTGTTTGAAGTCTCCATCAACCCCAGCAGCCATCCTGAGCTGCATCTCTTCCTGGAACATGTCAGTGCCACTTCACATGACACTCGAGCCGTCATCATGACTCACTCTCACGGAATCCAGCCGATTATTATTTTGTCGTTATTGTCTTACGTATCTGTGTGTAAACAGGTGGTGGGCTTTGACAGTGTGGACGATGAGTCCAAACCCGAGCACCACATCTTCAATCTTGACAGTCCTCTGCCGGCCGACTGGACAGAAGAAGACAACCCACCCTATTCCTACTACCTCTACTACACCTATGCCAACATGACTGTGCTCAACCACCTGAGAAGGTACATTAGGGGTCAGACATACACCTTTAAAAAAACAGACAGGAATCCATGTTCCAAATGCACAATTATTAATACTGCTCTTTGAAAATATTTCTCAAAAATAGAAAGCGAGGCTTCAATACATTTGTGCTGCGACCTCATTGTGGGGAGGCGGGGCCAATCCACCACCTGGTGTCAGGATTCATATTGTCACAGAACATCTCCCATGGGCTGCTGCTCAGAAAGGTGAGGACAACACACTTTTGTGGAAGCCTTCATCTTTTCCATGCTGAAAAGATGTAATATTGTTTGTTTTTTTCCTGAAGTGTTTGTGTGTGCGACTACCTAAAATTGCCAACCAACCACAGTGTTTCTGTATTACACTTTAACATGAGGTGAAACGACATGTGGTTCTACAGTCTTTGTGTTTCTGGTTGTTCCGATTGACTATGGTTGACCGCCCAACACCATGGTGGTCTAGACCCAAGGTAGTCGTGTGTTTAAAATGCAGCTGCCAACACTTGCACTGACTGGCAGCAGGTGTCCCATTACAATAATTATAAATCTGTTATTTTATGGTTAAGAAGCTGCATAATTTTGCTGGTGGCTGTCAGTCTCCTGCTGCTGTTGGGACATCTCAAGCAAGGTTGCCATGTCATATTAATCTGTCTGTCTCTTTCTTGGCGACCCCCTCAGGCTCCGGTGCTGCAGTATCTGTACTACCTGGCTCAAATTGGCATCGCCATGTCACCACTGAGCAACAACAGCCTGTTCCTCAGCTACCACCGCAATCCACTGCCAGAGTACCTGTCAAGAGGCCTCATGGTGTCCCTGTCCACTGACGACCCCCTTCAGTTCCACTTCACCAAGGTCAGCACGAGGACATTTCTCATTCATTCACCAAGCAATAAATGTACGTTTTCCTGAACCTACATGCAAGGTTTTTTGTTTTGTTTTTTAATCCTGCCATGTGTGTGTGTGTGCGTGCGTGCGCGTTTGTGTAATGTGTTTGTGTGCTCGGCCCCAGGAGCCTCTGATGGAGGAGTACAGCATTGCCACTCAGGTGTGGAAACTAAGCTCCTGTGACATGTGCGAATTGGCGAGAAACAGTGTTCTCATGAGTGGGTTTTCACACAAGGTAAAAAACTAGTTCGTTGCTTATTTTTATCTTTGTATATGACACCGTTTGTACATCATTTTCCTTTACTACTGTCAGATTCTATAGTCGCACTGAGAAACTTTGCATCCATCTACAGCTGGGTACACATTACAAGATTTTTAAAATCTCAACCGATTTTGTGTGAGAGACCACACACAGGAGGGATTCACTGTTTTGCTCTTCTAGTGTGTGGTGTGCAACCGGAGGACCAACACACACACTCACCACACACTCCTCCAACATCCTGAGGCAATTCCCAAAAAATCGAAATCTCGCATGCAATCTCGCGCGGTCAAACGTGACTTCAGTGAAAAGCAAACACGGAGGATGACGAGCAGGAAAATATCATGATGGTGCCTTTTGGACTCCTTTTTATGGAAAATTCATTTAGAGAAAAGAAAAAAACTGGAAAGCATCGTGGAGACAAGGGCGTGAACGCGGGCTGCACGTCTGTCACAGCCCAACTCCTCTCTTTTGATTGGCTGTTGTTCTGTTCGACATGACGCGCTCGGTTTCCCTCGATGTCCCCTCACACTACAAGATCTACGATTGTAAATAATGAAGATGTTTAATTCTTGCAATTTCGGGGCATTCCCGGTCTGAAATCGGGAGGCTAAAATCACACTTAATACACCTCAGAACCTCTCGAGAATCTGTTAAGGGGATCCTCAGAGCCTTCCGATAATCGCGCCTTTGCTGACTTTGATTGGAACGGGGGGAATCGGACTGAAAATCAGCCTGATTATCTTGTAGTGTGTACCCCACTTAAGACGATTTTTTTTCCTCAGAATTTACCAACCGTTGTAGGTACGTGTTGCATCCACATGTGGCTTCTTCTAATTTCAGGCCAAAAGCTACTGGCTGGGCCCCAGCTATTCCAGGGAGGGTCCCGAGAGCAATGACATCCGTCGTACCAACGTCCCCGATATCCGCGTGGCGTACCGCAGTGAGACCCTCTGTGAGGAGCTTCACCTCATCATTCACGCCGTCCGCACAGAAGAGCTTGACACTATTGATGAGGAGGACTCGCTGTCCATGGGCCCTCTCCCAGGAGGCCGCTGAAATCACAATCGTCCCGTCTGAAATCTACAAGCCACCCAGCATCGCCTTGGGGAGAGGCGGTGTGGGAGCAGTTCTGGTTATCAACACCCCTAATTGTCACGATATCAGTATTCCACCAAAAAGCCAAGGATACGGTGCTGCCTGTGCACTTAAAACGTCTAAGTTCTTTTTATTACTCGTGTCATGAGTCATTTTCACATTTAAGGAAAGGATTTTTTTTGGGGGGCGGGGGGGGGGCTGATTTTCATTAGAGCTTTTACTCGAGCCTCCACGTATTCTGCGACATTTCTGCTGTCACTCAACACGATGAAGGTTTGACAAGACATAGCAACGCGAAGCGAAACGCTAGTCTCACACGCTGTTTGACTCTCCCTCAAAGAGCCATCGGATGATTCCTGCCATCTGTTCTGTTATACAGCCATGTGTTTATAATTCTCCAGAAATATTATGTAGCATGTAGTATCTCTTGTCTGTGAGCGACAGACATCGACAACCAGCACATGTAAACTTTATCAGCACACTTGCTTGAACGTTGCTTCCACTATATACAGTCATGCTGCTCTACTAACTTTGATGCATCTATTGTCTTCATTATAGAGGCCTATAATGAAGAAATGCAGATGCAGTCTTATTTGAATAATAGAATGTTGATAATGATAACGGTTGAACATAACCTACACTGCACACGTCCACAGGTTTTGCGTTTTAAGCGGCTTAACCGACACGTAACTGAATCAGAGTCCGATAGCAAGAGGGAATGGCTTCTTTCTGAATGCTAGTGCGGTTCCAGATCACTTATTTGCCAAATCTGTACCCGTAAAAATATCCCACCATGATTTAATCAAGCTCAGAAATAAACAGAAAAGAGTCAGGAGTGAGGCTGGAGCTGCAGACATTCCTTAAGCATTTTTAGCTGCAAATTAAATGAAATTGTAGGAGTTTATTTTTGGTTCGATTTCTGGGGCGTAGGAGATGAAACAGGGAATTGTGCATTGTGGTGCATGTGACTTGTGTTGGAGCACAAATAAACGGCACGCAAGTAAGCCGAGAACACGTTTACCTCACGGTGGCTGTGAAGATAGGGACCCTGTGTACCGCCGGAGGGGCCCCCTGACCACACTCGTTCCTTCCTGGTGGACAAACCAGGAAGTTGTGGATATATTTCCCTTTGCATGCACTGCAATGTACATATGCACCAAAACTTCACAGTGCCTTTTTATTCTTAGCTTTGGGCACTGCATGCCCATCTCTCTTCAAGCTTTTTTTTTTTTTTTTTTTAAATGTATGAAGATATTGTTTTGTAATTATCCGTGACAAGTATTGCATTTTATTTCCTGTTTTTTAACACCCACGCCAGTGGAACTGAAACCACCCAGCAGCATGCTCAGTGAAAATAACTTTGTTTGAGGAGGAATGTTGCTTTGTTTCTAAGTCAGTGCTGATAAGTACCTTTTTTTTTTTTTTTTTTTGTAATTGCATGCCTGCATGAATAATGGCTGGCAGGAGAGAACGAGTTGTTTACAGTAAGCTGTAAAGTAAAAGCCTCAAATTCAGGGCTGCCAACCAGTCTGACGTCTGTTTGCAGCAGACCGATGTGGAAACGAGTGAACCATGCTGGGAAACGGTGAAGACCGCCGCATGGTCCTTGTAGCCATCTATTTTTAACTGTCCCCAAATCTGATCAAAGCTGGGATGCCTCGGTTTTTTTTGTATTACACACTCACCATGTTATCGCACCGCTCCGGTCAGACTGTGAGCATACTTCTGAGATGCTACCATCGTGTAACGTTCCGACTCGTGACTTGGAGCAGGATGCCACACAGCACGTTAGAGGAAGAATACGAGCATGCACCAGGAACGTCAGGCTTTATCAGACTAATGTATCAGGATACATATATGTATGCTTCAAACAGAAGAAGCTGTCCTTGATCAGCAAGAACACTGTAGCAAGTGGAATAAATGAATTGTTAGATTTCGTGTATAAATTGTATTTTTTTAAAAGGCAAAATAGAGATGAGCAATTTTACATTCACAATATTTTCCCGTTGAGGTTTAAGAATGTGTGGTGGTGTGCGTGCGCGCGTGCTGCTGTTGATCATTGTGGATTACCATTATGAAAATATAGGTTTCTGCAATATGATTGTATTGTTTGCCTTTTCCAATCAAGCGGTCAGACACGGTGTCCCAGTGTCTGTTCTGCCCATTTGATAGTGCAGCAGCCTTCTTCCCCCACAGCATCGTTTTATTTCCAATCATTCTAAATTCATCTAACAATAATCAGATACGTCCTTGCTTTCAAAGCGAAAGTTAGGGTAGCACGTCAGACCTTCATGCTGGCTGGTTTGTGCAGTCGGCTGAGTGCCGCCACATTTCAGTTCACTGGACCAGCTTAAATTTTGACTGTCCGAATCATATGTCACGCCTGCTTCCATCCAGTAGTCGTCATGTTTCACTTTAAAAATCACAAACGTCCCACTCTGCACAAATAGCGATGGTCAAAGTCAGTAGGGTTTGTCACATATTAAACAGTCGCTGATATACTTGACCAAGATGGTGGGCGGCAACATGGCTGCCCTCGCCAGCATGACTAGAACGACAGTTTCTGCAGGCACCGACGGGGCGCAGCACAAAGTGTGGTCTTCATCACCGCTGCAGCGTCGCTGAGCTTAACGTTTGACGGCCATCTTTCTGACACTATGGGCACTAGGGGAATAAGTACTCGATGCAGACGTTAAGGGGGTGACCGAAGTCTGGCCAGTCGCTGGCGTTCGCTCAGTACGCAGCCGTTTGTCTGTGAGCACACGGGGCGGTGCACCCCTGCCCCCCCCCCAGGCTAATCCCTGATCCCTGCTCCCGTCGCCCTCAAGCAGCATCACATGCAAGTGAGGCGCGGTGAAACACCCGGCGAGCAAGAGCTCGCCATCAACATCATCCACACACCCACACTTTGTTCGCAGCCTGCATGAATATTGTCTGTTGGCACTAAATTACATTACTCCGTTAATGACAAGTATTGTGAGGCTTTCACTCGGTATATATAGTTGTGTTTCAGTGTTTTGTTTTTCATTAGCATTTTTTTTTTTTGGTTTTTACAGTTTTACTATTTTTGACTTTTTTTTAAATTTTGTATAATTTTGTGTCCACTGATCTGTAGCCAAATTATTGCCTCAAACAGATTGCCATTGTTTTTCAGATTCAGCTGCTCCAATAGAGTTCTTATATTATGTCTGAATAATTAAATAAAGCATGTTTATCATTAAACCTTTGTATTGTGACTAATGTAACATACTTGTAGGTTACATAACAGCCAAATATATTGTATTTCATGCCCACTTCAAACTGTTGTGCCACTGTCACATCTGCTGTGCCATGCCTCTTTTATTTAACACATTTTTTGGTCATAACTTTCTGCATGATACCCGATTAAGACAAAATTTAATATGTCTACAGAGACAAACTTGTATTTTGTATTCAAAAGGTCAAAGGATCAACTTTGACCTTGTTCATTCTCATGAACACAATATTAAAGAAATGCCTGATGGGAATTTGATTATGAGTTAATATAAGGCAAATTTCAAAGATTATATTTGAAGAATACATATAATTCAATTTAAAGTCTTCACCACATATTCTAAGACTTCAGGGCTGTAATTCTATCTTTTGAAGCTTCAATGCCATCAATAATTTGCATGCTCTCCCTCATTTCACGTACACACACCCAAAACGAAAAGAGCATCACCATCACTGATGATAGAACGATTTTAAACATTTTTCAGCAAAATTTTATTAATATACATTTCAAACCTGATATTAATTGATACAATATGCAGGATTTTTCTTGCTAAGTGACAAAATGTAAAGACGTGAGAGGATATATATATTAACATGATGCCAAACGGCACATACGTCGTCTCTTTCTTCAACGTTAGCTGAAAGTACAGCGTGTCCGTCCACGGGCGAGCCGGCTTGGCCAGTGAAGACTTCCTCCTCTTTGATGTGCTCTTACAGGATTGTTCCGCTCACTTAACTGGCAGCCTGCGGCATTGAAACACAAGACAGACAAAGTGTGTGTGTGTGTGTGTGTGTTCGTGTGTGTTTACACCAGCATCTATGATGGTAATTCATCCGTGCAGACAAATGCCAACTGCACTGTGGTCCGTCACTTACAGCCAAGGCAGACTTGACCGCTTGTAACTGGAAGAAGACTCTTCCTCCTTCCTCTGGACACACCGTCTTCAGTTCCTCCCTGGTCATCCCGAGCAGCGTGGCGCCGCTCAGCACGCCCAGGCAGCGCACGGTGCTGCAGGCAGAGAGGTCCTCATCAGTACTTCACACACGGGTTTAAATGCTCAAAACTACAAAAAATAAACAACTAAACAGAAAAAGAAAGGTATATTAAACCACCCACTTGTGAGTAAATGTCAGTTAAAAGCTATGCACCCCCCCGCCCCCTTTTTTTTAAGCTGGTGTACTGGTGATGGAATGTGTAGTTTCAGTACATTTACAGCCTTGTAGAGGCAAGAAAGAAAAAAGATACGCGTCTCTCTTCTTAATGGCAGCCATGCAACTGAGACTGCTCAAATGACCAATGTGAACTTAACAGCCTTGTGTCGTGGCGTCAACATTTTATTTTTCATATTGGGTCTACTTCCATGTTGTTGTTTTTTTGGTAATATTTTGGTACTTTCTTCCTTGTAACTTTATATTTATACTGGCATGGAGCAATTGTGACCATATTTCTGATTCTAATTCTTATTGGTGGTGTCAAAAAAAAAAAAAAAGCACAGTCAGGAAGAATAAAACTAAACTTAGACATAGTTTGAAAT
>CAAKHG010043764.1:590-14031 GCA_901007715.1 Dactylopterus volitans
AGGGGGGGGGAGAGAGAAAGGGGGGGGGGGGGGGGGGGGGGGGGGTGGTGGGGGGGGGGGGGGGGGGGGGGGGGGGGGGGGGGGGGGGGGGGGGGGTCGTGCTGATTACGACATCCATCACGGCGCGGCGCAAGAGCAGCGAGCAGTCCCTCCGGCGCGGAGTTGCGCAACTGGCTCGCTTGCTAGCGCTCGTGCTCCGAATTGCGGTTTGCCTCTTTTAGAATCCGCGCGCTCTCGCCACGCCTTCAGGTCGTGGTGACTCGTTGCCGAGTTTGAGGCCGAGTTTGACGCCCCTCTACAGAGGAAGGGTCACCGCGGTTATCAAGCAGCATGCTAACGCCAGCAAAGGTTGCTGGGCTCCAGTATTTGTACGGAAATGTGCAATCAGCCTTTTTTTTTTTTTTAACCTAAACTCAACCCTCTACCCCTCCCCTTCATCTTCCACATGTGGACCGCCGTAATTCATCGCCGCCCTCGAGCCAAGTGTGATTGGGACGTGTGGACTGATAAAGGCAGCCCAGAAATTATATTCCCATACAACCGAACAACACTGCGCTTTGAGGACCGCAAATATTTTCATTCCCGTGAAAAGCCGGCGATGTGATGACAGACTTATATTGCTGTAAAGTCCAACATTCATTGCGGAGGGTGTGGAGGGGTGTGGGCGGGGGGGGGGGGGGCTGCCACGGTGGTTGGGTCAGAAGGGCACCAAACTCCGGAATGAGGAACATGAATGTGATCTTGTGTTGCAAAAGTTTTTTTATTTTTTTCCCCCATTTTTTAAAACGCGTGTGTTTCACAACCCAATAATCACTTAAGCTAACCATGTTGCTACGTATTGTCGTGACCATGACAACCGAGTTTGCCTAATTGGAATCTGGAAATTTTAACTGAAGCAAACGCGCTCTGTCGTGGGTCCTTTTGGACCTCTCAAAAAAATTATGTTTGCTGATCAACTTGTGCCAAATATACATTTAAAACAAATACGTATGTGGTCAACGTAGCCCGCAGGAAATTGCACTTCATTTTTGGGAGCTAGCGTTGGATTGGGCGAAGCCAGTTTTGCAAAATATCCTGCTTTGTAGTCCCCTTGCCAGCTGTATGTCCCATCATGCAACTCTTTCATGAGCCTTGTAAATATTTCAAATCATTATGTCCAACTTGCAAACCGGGCTGTTTGATATTTAAACCCAAGCAGCAATTAGCCTGGTGACATCATCAGCATCTTTATCATTATTACTATTGCTGTTGTTATCGTTTTCCCCTCATATCCAGTGTGATCACATGACTCTTCAGTGGAGCGCCCCCTTTAAAACGGGAATACGAGAGGGGTCTTGAAGCAGTTCAGCACCTCAGGAGACGAACACCTCAATTTGTGACCGAGAGCGACGAGACATTGATGATGCGGCTACGAAGAATGTCTCGTCAGCCTGCTAACCACCAAGCTACCACCGGCAGTCACTTAGCTAGCTTAGCTTAGCTTAGCTCACATTTTTGGTTCAATTTTTATAGAAAGACAACATTAAAAGCAGCATGCTGTGGCTTTCCCAGGGCTGCTCTCCAGCAATATTAAATTCTGGCATTAGCTTCGCATTTAGCGGCCATACACGCGCAGCATGGGTACAACATTAAGACATTTTCTTGCGTGTTTATGCATGGCAGAGCTACGCTATGGCTGCTCTCTGGGCTGACGCGCAGTGAAGGGAGCTGTTGGGCGAAAATAAGGGCAAAGCTAATTACTCGGGCGGGAACATAACATAACATAATTCGGGGTTATGATACAGGCGTTGCGTTCAAACTTGCGCCCGCTGGAAAGGTGACAGCCCCTGAGCCCGCCCGCCCGCCCGCCTGCACGCACACACGCGAGCTGCCGGCGGACGCTTGCCTTCCGAAGACTCGCACGCCTAAAGGTAAATAACCCCACAGACGCATACGTTGGTGTGAGAGAGAGAGAGAGAGACGTTGAGAAAAGACGTCGAGAGTTAAACGCGCCGCCGCATGTCGGACGCAGAAGGAGGGTCGGGGGGGGGGTTTCGCTAACTGCGGCCGCGAGGAGAGAAAGTCGTCAGCAACTGTTAGCGTGTTCCTGTTCTGGCCTTTATGCGATAGAAATGTTGGGGTTTTTTTCATGAGCGCGAGGGAACGCACGCACGCACACACACACGCGCACACACACACGCACACACACACACGCGCACACACACACGCACACACACACGCACGCACGTAATTTGTTGTTTATGGTGCACATTCCACCAACTCCCGGCAGAGCCTGGCGCTCTAAATGGAGCGTGCAAAGGTTACATGTTAATTACTTGTAAAGCTCCAGAAAAGAAAGAAAGATAAAAAAAAAAGTTTAAAAAAAAAACAAACAAAAAAAAAAGATAGGAAGGAAGGAAGAAAGGTGGTCGGGAAGGAAGGGAAGAAGGAAGGAAGGAGGGAGGAGAGGAGGGTGCTTGCTGTTCAACCTCTCTAAATATGGGAAGGTTAGATGTTGATTCAGAAAGAAGGAAAGAAAGAAATGCAAGTAGGAAGGTAAAGATGGGAAGAAGTGAGGAAGGAGAGAGAGACAGAAGAAGAGAGGCAGGGAGGGAAGACGGGAGCGAGAGCAGACAGGCAGAAGGGGATGAGAGGGAAGGGGAAAAGAGGGGAGACAGGAAGGCAGGAGAGAGGGATGAAACAAGGGAAGAAAGGAATGAATGAACAAAGGAAGGAGGGATGGTTTTTACCTGTGAAGGATGGAGGGAGGTGGAGAAGGCGGACAGGAAGTTACAATGCGGGACAAGCAGGAAGGAGGAAATGAAGGACAGAGGGAGGGAAGGAAAGAAGGAGGGACGGAGAGAAGGAAGGAGGGCAGGTAAGCGGGAAAGAAGGGGAGGAAGGAAAGAGGGATGAAGCAAGGGAAGGATGGAGGAAAGAAAACGGATGAAGGAGGGAAGGTTTTTCACCTGTCGTCCAATCAGGTGCCAAGACCCCCCAACCCCGCCTCGTCCCCGACCGTCCACTCCGGGTCGGGTCCTGGCTCAGGATCCCCGGGACCGTCTTCCAGGTTCCGCTGCAACCGAGACGCGAATAGGGGAATCTGGTTGCGCGCTGGTCTCCCTCGAGGTCACAAAACACACACACACACACCACGCATCTCTGGAACATTTGGGTTCCTCCCCACGTTTGGAGCGGCGAGAAGCTTTGGCTCATGAACGCCGTTTTTTTTTCTTCTTTTCTTCGTTTCTTTCTATTTTTTTCTTTTTTAAATTAACTTTCCAACCACATGTTAAACGCTGGCGTATTTAGCAGTTCCAGCTCTCCCGCCGCTTCGTGCATCATCATCATCATCATCATCATCATCATCTCGAGGCCTCGTCCATCTTCTGGAATGAGAACCTGTGTGTGTGTGTGTGTTTTTTTTTTCTTTTCTCGAAGGTTGTGAGAAACGGCCTCTGCTTTTATGCTCATTTGAGGAACGCTGGCCGGGAGCGGGCGGAATGCGTGTGAACCGGCGCTCCATTGGCTCCCAGTGAGACGGCTCAGCGCTCCCCGTTGCCACAGCGACCAAACACGTTTTACAGCTCACCTTGCGCTCCCGTTTCGCGAGGCGAGCGTCAGCCCTCTTCCTCTTTTTCCACTCGGGCTATAAACGCCGGAGTCTCTCACAGCTCCGGGAGTTTTTTTTTTTTTTTTTTACGGCGTCTCCGCCTTCTGTTTACCGAGCCACGCTTTTGTTTGCTCGGCCCAAACAATCCAGGGCTCATTTGTCGCCGGACCACACGCAGGTGGGACTCGCGGCGCCGCGGCAACAGTTGTCTTTGTTTGCGGGTGAAGTGTTTATGGTTCCTCTCGCGCGATACGCCAGCTTTTTTTCATGGGCACAGATGGAGGAAGAAAGGGTGTCTGTGCGGGCGCTAACGTTAGCTCTGGTGTCCGTGCGGAGGCTAAAGTTAGCTCTGGTGTCTGTGCGGGCGGTAATGTTAGCTCTGGTGTCCGTGCGGATGCTAACATTAGCTTTGGTGTCCGTGCAGGTGCAAGCGTTAGCTGTGGTGTCCATATGGACGCTAGCGTTAGCTCCGGTGTCCGTGTGGATGCTAATGTTGGCTCTGGTGTCCGTGTGGACGCTAATGTTAGCTCCGGTGTCCGTGTGGACGCTAATGTTAGCTCCGGTATCCGTGTGGACGCTAATGTTAGCTCTGGTGTCCATGCAGATGCTAACATCAGCTCTGGTGTCCATGCGGGCGCCAATGTTAGCTGTGGTGTCCGTGTGGACGCTAACGTTAGCTCTGGTCTCCGCGAACTTGAAGTGCTTCTCTGATAAGAAAAGACTTTGTCGCACAATATGAACAAAACCACGGTCTTATCCAAGTTTCTTTTTCTTTTTTTTTTAAATTTACCCGTCCCGTCCAACGGGCCAATCAGTCAATGCGCTCTCGTCTCCCATCATGTCGTCCACACATGTGCCAGAAATGCGCTTTTTTTTTTAACGGATTTTTTTTTCCTGTAATCAGTTAATGGAAATTAACGCGTAAAAGTCCCAGCCCGAGCCGTAACGTCATGAATGTTGTTTTTTTTTAAGCTGTTAATAACAGCATGGGAGTGAAATTAAAAGTAAACATGCGCGGAGTTTAGAAACAACGTCGGACAGATTAGCATCAATATCAACGCGTCGCCTGCTGGAAGCTGCAGGGAGGCAAATCCAGCAGGGACTCCAGAGTCCATCGTTTTCACTCAGGTACAGAAAAATCTCCAGTGAGACAAAAGCGCTGTGGAGGGTAAACTGGAGCGCTTCACATTTGGGAAACCAGGAGCCCCAGCAGAGGTTGTAATGAGGCCTTTTCCTGATTCGCTTGGGGATGTACACCAATCAGCCATAACATTACGACCACCTGCCTAATATTGTGTAGGTGCCCCTTTTGCCGCCGAAGCAGCCCTGACCGATCGAGGCCTGGACTCCGCTGGACCTCCGAAGGTGTTGCTGTGGTATCTGGCACCAAGAACTTGGCAGCAGATCCTTTAAGTCCTGGAGGATTTGAGGTGGAGCCTCCAAGGATCTGACCTGTTTGTCCAGCACATCCCACAGATGCTGGACTTGATTGAGATCTGGGGAACCCGGAGGCCAAGTGGACACCTCGAACTGGTTGTTGTGTTCCTCAAACATTTCTGAACCGTTGTTGCTGTGTGGCAGGGAGCATTATCCTGCTGGAAGTGGCCACTGCCATCAGGTTTCCATGAAAGGGGGGACATGGTCTGCAACAATGCTTAGGTAGCTGCTACGTGTCAGAGGAACGTCCACATGAATGGCAGGAGTTCCCCAGCAGAACGTTGCCCAAAGCATCACACTGCCTCCGCCGGCTCGCCTACTCTCCATAGTGCATCCTGGTGCCGTGTGTTCCCCAGGTAACCGACGCACACACACACACACGCACACACACACACACACACACACACACACCCCACCATCCACATGACCCTGTTTCAGTGATAGCATCTTTGCTAGCGCTGCCAAAGACGGGCTTGGACACGCTCTCAACTTCTTCAGCCAGGCACTCGGATCCTCACCCAGATTACGGGGGGAAGTCGGGTCAAACTGACGTGACTAATTTTTTTATTTTTTTTCTTAAAACAAGAAGGCAATCGCAACGAGCCACATTGACGCCGCCAACCGTTTTCAGCTTCACCGTGACCCGTGTCCAACTTTAAAAGCATCGAACGCGCCTGAGAGGAAACCGCCTCTGGGCTCTCGGACATCGGCGATTCGGGTTCTGAACTCGCTCACCCGACCAGGCAGCAGCACTAAAGTCTCCAAAGACTTGGATTGCGCAACGCAATAAAAGGTTGCGCAAGCCATTTTGGAGTATTCCATATTTGACCGCTCCGATCGATGAAAGCGTGGTGCTCGATTTTTTTTTTTTTTTTTGTTTTGTAAAATTTTTTCATTGTGTCTTCACACCAATGAAAGTCAAAGCGGCAACAAACAAACAGCGATCCGGGGACATTTGGCGAGCAGGGCTCTTGACTAATCCCTTTGTTTGAGCGTCGTAAATGGGAGCTAATTGCGAGGCTGGTTTTTTTTTTTTTTTTTTTTTTGGTTTATTTTTTCGTGTTTCCTGGAAACGCAACTCCCGCCGAGCCGGGAACGCCGAATCTCGCGGATGGGAAACGCCGAACGTCCATCTGCCATGATGGCGAGTGCATCACGGTGTTCGGGGGGGTCACATTTATGCAAGACATGTCATAAAACCAAGTTTCTGTGTGTGTGTGTGTGAGAGAGAGAGAGAGAGAGAGAGAGAGAGAGAGACGCCTCTGATTGGTCCATCCATTCCACTCTTAATCGCTAACTCAGGCCAGATGTGACCGTTGCCCCCCTCCGCTCGCTCCTCTCGTTCCTTCTCTCGCGCTCGCCTTATGAAACCTCCATCATCTCCTCAGCCTCTCACCACCTTCCCCCTCCCGTTCACCTCCGCGAGCGTCCTCGCCGGTGGGACGTGCGGGCAGACGTGCGCGAGCCGCGCGGAGGCGCTCGCGCCGCCGCCGCCGCTCGGTGAGCTCGAGGACGTCAAGAATGGGCTCTGGATTGCAGGCTCAGGAGTGTGTGTCATGCGTCCCTGCGTGGGCGTGTGCGTGCGTGTGTGTGTGTGCGGCTGATATGTTTACACTGGGCGTTCACGTGGTAACGGGTCCGTTACTACGACTGATCCAGCTCATTTCCTCTCCACAAAGACTCACCATCTGTCATCTGACGGACGTGCGCTAATCATGTGTGTGTATTCTTTAAACATGTGGTCTGTGTGTGTGTGTGTGTGTGTGATTGAGTGAGTGTTCTATATTAAGTTAAATACAAAAACAGTGAACATACGTCCATATTGTGACAGCTGACTGGGTCCACTACTTTTTTTTTTTTGATTGTCAAATGAAAAAGGCTTTGTTAATGTTTTTGTGATTAATTCTAAATCCCTGATTAAATAGAAGCCTTTTAGATGCCAGAAAATATCTAAATGTGGCCTTTGTGTGTGTGTGTGTGTGAGAGAGAGAGAAATGCATCTGCCAAAATTTACCCGAATACACGCCGTCTCTTTCACTTTATTTCATAGGAATATTAACTTTCCGTGTACAAAGTTGCTTTCAGTTCCTATCATAGTCCAAATGACTCCCAGCTTCCTGATTGGTCGGTTTCCAGCTCCTGGTTTTGAGTTGATTCTCGGTAGATGTTTTCCCCGACTTGGACCTGTGATGTTTCAGTCCTCGTCCAGCTGCTGATGTGTGTGTGTGTGTGTGCATGCGTGTGTGTGTGCGCGCGCGCACTGCTGGCTGGTGCTTCTGCCGTCTGGAAGGTTGCTGATTGGAGGGTTGTGGTCGACTTACCCACACTCGGGATTTATGCAGTCGGACCCAGTGAGTCAGCGTGCGTATTCCACCTACCTGCTCTGGAAACTCCCCTTCTGGTTTTACTTTTACTTTACATTTTGATGCCACACGCCCGACCACGCCGATCAGGCATGACATGTGTTAATCGTAGAGTATGACGCAACAGCCCTGCAATACGCCGAGAGTTTTACTAGGCGTCCCCTAAAATTTTCACCCTATGAGTGATATGACCAGAATATTAGGGACACCTCTCGGTACAACCAGCTTCACAAACGACAGCCCCAGTTACAGTCGTTACAATAAGTTTAGGGGACAAATTTATTGCAGGGCTGTTGCATTGTGTTCTATGGTGAACACCCGGTGGTCATAATGTTATGGCCGATGTGTGTGTATTCCCACTAACATCCAGCTTTTTTTCTTCTTCACGGTGAAAGGATACAATCGCCGTTTGTCAAACGGCTCGGCGGCAGTCCCGAGTACTTGTCGACGTCACCTCCCATTGGCAGCGACGCAAACGCGACGACTGGCGTCATAGCAACGCGCCACAAACCCCCGGCCCCGTCTCCACCACCGCGTTCGGTCTTCGTTTCGGTCGCAGCTTCCTAATAGTTCCACGCGCAGGCGGCGTTTGGAAGATGATCTCCGCGCCAACGCCAGACCGCAGGGAACTCCCAGAGTGCTGCAGTACACATGCCAGGCCAGCAGTTGGCGGTGCGACGAAACACACTTCCTAGTGATTCTTGCACGTTGCGGCAGGAAAATCTCGGGAAAATGTAGAGGGGAAATATATTGATGCTTATTAAGATTTGTAGTGAAACCAATAATATTAGTGAAGACGGGCAGCTACAAGCAAAGTTTAGCATCTTCACTCGAAAGATCCGGCGACTTTTCCCTAGCCGCAAATTCCGCCCGTCAAGCGGCGCTCGGCCGTCGTCTGCGCCGAGCTTGCGTCGTTCGAAAGGCGAGTTTGTGACATCGCGTTTTTTTCCCCCGCGGTGGAGACTGAGCGCGTGCAGAGCGTCATCCACGTCAGTACCTCACGCAACCCCCCCCCGCTTCAAGCTAGCCCTCGGGCGCTCCCCGGGGGGCCCCGATGGCTCTGCATTCCACCTCCCAGCACTTTACGAGTAGAAAACTGCTCGAGCGTTCGCACCGCCCGCGCGCGCGCGCGACGCGACGCCGCTGGGAAAGTTTTGTTTTTTTTTCCAAAATAATATCTGCCCGAGTGCGACGAGCTCGGCTGGTCCAATTAGTGGTTCGACCAAAACAATGTCCACTAATCGCCGAGTCCCGCTTATGTTTAACAGTCGCACATTTCACAGCATGCCAGCAGTGCTGTTGGTGGTCAGCGGTCTCCTTTATAAAGAGCTCTAATGACATGCTTTTAATGCGCATTTGTGTCTTATTGAGGTCAGGTTTAGTGGTTTCAAACTTAAGACCACCCCCCCTGCTCACTTTGCCCTCTAATTGCCCTTCCTCTCTCTCTCTCCCCTCCTCTTTTGTGTCTTATATTCTTTCCTTTCTAGTCTTTTCGCCGCTGCCCTGCAAAGGAGGTCTGCTGAAGTGGAACCTCTCCAGTTGCAGAGGAGCCGCGAATGTAAATGACAAAAATCAGGCCGAGCTGGAGGGGGCCGACGGAGGGGGGAGAGACCTCCTCCAGGGTTGGAGGCCGTCACGTACGCTCACCGGGCCGCTTTATTAGGTACGCCTGCTCAAGATCTTGCTCAGGCAAACATCTAATCGGCCAGTCGCATGGCAGCAGCTCGGTGCATCTCGGCACGTAGACGCGGTCAGGAGGATCTGCTGAGGTTCGAGACCGAGCAGCAGAACGGAGGCCAAAGGTGATTTAAGTGACTTCGAAGGTGTCGTGGCTGTCGGTCCGAGTGTTTCTGCAACTGCAGATCTGCCCGGGTTGGAAATGGCTTGTTGGTGCCAGAGGTCGGAGGTCAGAGGAGAGTGGGGAGCGGGGGTGGCGCGCGTTACAACTCGAGGTCTGCAGAGGAGCGTCTCTGAACCCACAACACCTCCGAACCCAGGTGTCTAGGGTCCGGGTTGCGTACGTCCAGATAGTTTTCCAAAATTATTGGCAATATGATTAAATGTGCTTTGGACTCAAAAGTGTGGCACTGAGGCAGTGTGCAGTGTGTGTGTGTGTGTGTGTGTGTGTGTGTGTGTGTGTGTGTGTGTGTGTGTGTGTGTGATTGAGGAACATCATAGACATTTACTGATCCCCATTAGTTAATAGCTGCGCAAGCTGTTCTTCCTTGGGTCCACATAAAAAAACAAAAATAAAGCACATAATGGATGTCATCGAACATAAAAGAAAACGGAAACAAAAAAAACACACATCTTCAAAAATACAAAGTGGATGATAATTAAAAAATAAAACAAAGAAACAGAGTATTTTCGACCAGGGAAACCTCATTAAAAAAACATGCATTAATCAGCAATACTATAACATATGTACTTACACATTAAAAAAAAAAAGGATATACAGGAAACCTGATCTGGATGATCCCCATTATTCACCAAACCTTATCAGGTCTAACATCACATGATCTGGTGCAGTTAAGAAGAAGATGTGGTGGGGGGGGCGGGGGGGGCAAAAAAAAGACTAAGTAACTCCAACTGGTCGTCTTCTGCTTAGAAAGCAGAGCGGCAGATCTTTCTCCCACACTTCCTCCCACCTCCATCCATCCTTCTCCCTCCGCGGCGGCGGGGTTGTGGAGGAGGACGTCTGGCGGCTGCCTGCCAAACCCGAATGCCTTTTTTTCTTTCTTTTTTTGATCGATTTCTACTTTTCTTTGAGTGTTTTTGCTCTAATCGTTTGCAGGAGCTGGCAGCACATTTATGACCCTTTTGTTTTTGTTGTTGTTGTTGTTGTTGTTGTTGTTGTCTCCCCCCCTCAGACACATTCTGCAAGATGCTCCATCACATAATCACTGCCTGCAGCTTTAATACTTCATTTAATGAGCTTTCACATAAGGAACAAGTGATTTTTGGAAATTAAACAGGATTTTTTTTTTTTTTTTAAGTTCCCTATTGGGTTGCTCACTATTGTTGATGGTGTTCAGGGTGAAAATGTGCGCTCGTGTAAGTCGACGCAGCCGCGGGCGCTTTTGAACGTTGTCACTGACTCTGTTGTGTTTGTTAGACTGAATTAATTTTGGGTCAAATATAATGTCCGGGCTTTTTTTTTTTTTTTTTTTTTTTTTTAACCACGTTCGCCATCCTCGGTGCTCCACGGGGCCCTGCGGCGCCCGTCACCACGGTGACTTTGCAACTGTCTGAGACAGACGGCGCTCTCCGAGCACTCCAAGTTTTAATCGAGACGATCGTGCTAACATTTGGTGCGTTATACGCGATCATATGTTACGTGTCGTTAGCCTGCGATCAGACTCAAGCCAGACGAAAACTTACATTCGTTGCTGACCATGTTTTCTTGTTTCTGTATTCATATTTCAGATGGAGTGTTTGTCCTCACTAAAGGATCAGTAAACTTTTAAATTAGCAATTAACTAAAATTATTTTCAATAAACTTTAGAAATTTAAAGAATCAGCACATCTCTGAAGCACAATTAAAAACAGCCTCAGCTGACCAGACTCCTGCACAGACCATGCAGATATGCACACAATAAGCACAATAAACATGCTTAGAAACACCAGCAATGACAAAACAGTTGTAAAAAACAACAAAATAAAAAAACAATAAAAATAATAAAATTTCAAGTAACAACATGAATCAAATCAATAGTTCCTAGAAGAAGAGCCAGGGTGCCTTTTTAAACTAGCGCTAAAAGCCAGTGGATAAAAATCCGCCTTGAACAGCACAACGTCGGAAAAATAATCCATGAATCAAACTCGGTGCATTAATATCAAAAGCCAGATGCACCTTTTTTTTTTAAAGAGTTCTGACACTGCCAGACAAATATATAGTAGATATGCACTTGGATTTTACGGCTCGCGAGGATGTGCGCAGGACCTCCGCCGCGCCGCCACCGCCGCCGTTCGGCCGCACCGCCGGGCTCCGTGCCAGAGGCGGAAAGCCAACACCGGTGAGAACGGCGCTCCGGCGAGGCCGCCGCATCAGCAGCCCGGACCACCCGCCTCCGGCAGACCGCCCGCTCTCGTATGAACAGGTATTTTTAGCAGCTTAGGAAGAAATATGGCCTGGATCTTCCCCCGGCTCGCTAAATTGCTCAGTGTTGTTCCCTGGTTGCCCCCCTCCTCCCTCGCTCTCTCTCTCTCTCTCTCTCACACACACACATACACACACAAGTACAAGCATACAAGCACTTATCTGTGAGTGTAATCATAATAATAAAAAAAAAAAAAAAGTCATTGCTGCTAAAGAGGGTTAGAGAATGAAACGTCCCTTGTGTTCTCACGTCAAACATTCGGGCCACGTGGGCCTGGGACGGATGTTACTGGTCGGATGGGGGAGCAGAAGCAGAAGGAGGGAAGGAGTGGGGGTCCTGCGCTCTGGACGAGTGGGTGTGTCTACTGCTTCTTTTTTTTTTTATTTCCTTTCAAAAACTACAGGAGCAAACGTGAATGGTTCAGAGTTTCTGAGGGAACCTCTCCCACGGGGGCCTCGGCCCGGTTCCTCGGTGCCTGCTGGTTCCCAAAATGCCCCAAAGGACTCCAGCGAGGAGTTTTATTAAATCAGAATAATCCAACATAAATAAAGGATGGGCATAAGCGGTTAAAAAAAAGGGGGCTGGGGGCTGAAACGAGCTTGTGACCCAAAGGTGAAGGACTTTGTCCAAAAATATGAGTTTGCGGACATCATTTTTGATTGAAAATTTTTTTGCAATAGATAGCAAAATGTGGGAGGAATAATCAGTAAAAATGGAGATAAAAAAGTCATGAGGCAAGAGGTCGCCGTCGCCGTGCCGGCCAGTAGTTCTGATCCTGTAAATTCCAATGAAGAACAACGGTGACGGTTCCAGCTCTTTTTTTTTTTTTTTAGTATTAGAATTAAGCTCGATTTTAGGCCACAGTCGTTTAATTTTGATGGTTATTGCTTACTTCTTCTCTCCGTTTTCCTTTAGTGTGTCCCATTTTTTTTTCCGCTCTTTTTTGTCTTCTCCAATTAAACCAACGATGTGGCTCCCCTCTTTCGTTAGCTTGGTTTAGCGAGCCTCTAAATTGGCGGTGGTTAAAACTTTAAGCCAGATTGCGTGTCCAAGAAGTGGCTTTTAATTGCGGCCCAATCAGGGAAGTGGACCCACTCAAACCGCGGCATGAGCGGTTTTCCCCCGGAGCGCTGCCGGCCAATCAGAGAAGAGCATTCCCCCAGATGATGCACTATCACAATATCTGATGTGTGTGTTGTTTTTTTTTTTTACTCAGCATATCTTAAAATTGCAAAAAAAAAAAAACCCCGACTGCATTACAATAGCTCAGTATCCAATAGCGCGGCTGCGTCTGTGGCGATTCCCGCCTCAGCGGTTTTCTTTGAGGCCGCCGTTCTGAGGCCGCCGAGGCGATCGGGCGGCGATAACGCCGTCTTTCATCTCTTTGTGTCTCCGCTTTTCTTAATCTGGTGTTTTCGCAGACTTCGGGCCTGCGGATGCGTCGCGCCGCCAGGAACGCGCAGATTCTATCAGACACGTTGGCAGACAAACGCGCGCGCACACACACACACACACACAGTCAGTATGCTCCCCAGTCCCTGTCTCCCTTCCCACCTTCGCCTCCTCCAACAACAACAGCGCCAGGCCTTGACTCACTTCTTCCAGCTCGCTCCTCTCCTCCGCTCTCCGGGACTTTCCCTCCTCTTCCTCCACCTCTTCCTCCTCCCTTCCAAGCGCCGTCCGAGCTTATGATAAATCTCTCGCTCGAGGTCTGGACACCTCCTTCCACCCACGCAGCCCCCCTCCCCCCCAACCACCACCACAAACAGCCTCGCTCAGGTCCAACATCTGAGCACTGAAATATATCGAACTGACATTTCCGCTGCGTCTCGCAAGCTTGTTTTTTTCTTCCCCCCCTCCAATAAAACAGCAGCAAAGCGAGCCTCCCCGCCTCGGCGCTGGTAGGGAAGCCCCCCCCACCCCCACCCCCCCCCCCCCCCCCGCCCGCC
>CAAKHG010043765.1:0-15195 GCA_901007715.1 Dactylopterus volitans
AAAAAAAAAAAACACCCCCCTTTTTTTTTTTTTTTTTGTCAGAGTCCCGACTGAAAGTTAATACCAGTTGTGATTAGGCTGCCGGTCGAGTGTGAATCGGCTTTAACGTTGTATTTTTAAAGGCAACATTAAAACAACTTCAGCGGATGTTTTTAATGTAAGAGATTTATTTATTCGCAACAATATTATCAAAGCTATTTCGGCTTGTGAGTTCTGATTTTAAGAAAAAAAATTTTATCTTAAAAATATATTTATTTTTTTTAATTTGAACCTTATTTTCCAAGTTTGGTATCGAACAACACGGAGAAAAGCAGCAGGTACTCGTCATATCTGCAACAAGGTACTTTTATTGACTTAGCTTTTCATTTTGTCACAATTGTAGAAATTTTTTTTTAATAAAGATCAATGTGAAACACATTTTTCAGTACGGAGTTACTTATTGCATTTTTTTATTTTTGGGGTTTTTTTTGTTTCCTTTAAACCCCTTCAAAGTCTTATTCTTCCTCATATTTCCTTGTATATCATTGTTGTTTTTGTGCCACAATTATGACCAAATATTCTGAATTTGATCCTGTGAAAATGGGAGTTTTTTGTGTGATTTTAGACTGCAGGATAAGAGAGCTGAGTTCTATCATCAAGTGAGATACAGTGATCAGCCATAACATTATGACCAGTGCATGTTCACCATAGAGTATAATACAACAGCCCTGCACTCAATTCTCCCTTCAGGAGGAGTTTCATGTTGAATTTTGATTTTGGTTTTGAACGATGCCCCTACACCTTTAACATGAGTGGGATGATCAAAATATTAGGGACACCTCTCCATATAACCCAGTACAGTTCAACAGCATCCCACATTGCAAGCATTAGAATATGTCAACACATAAAACTCCTCCTGAAGGGATCATTGATTGCAGGGCTGTTGCATTATATTCCACGTTAAACATGCAGTGGTCATGATGTTTGCTTTGCTTTCGCTAATTAAATGTTGCTACTCAGCGGGAGCGACTCGTGTACACGTGTTTTATGACGCACACACGTTTCGTGATTTTATGTTTGTGCATCCACACGAGCATCATGAACAAAACTGGTCTCGGTTTACGTCTTTGGGGAGCTCGGCATTGAACAGGTCTGAATCGGCTGCAGAGTTCTGGTCTCCGTATGGATCAGCTGGGGTGTCTGCGGTCTGGATCGGACAGTCCGGCTAATGTGAGGGAAGTTTTAGATTAATGAGGCTTCTGCCCTTTGAGAATATTGATCAAACACAATCTGGCCGGGAACGATTTCCCATGCTGCCCTGCTGTAATATTAATGATGTATCAACATCAGGAGCAAGACCGGCCGCGCGGCTCCAGGGGGGCACCTGCAGGGCCGGGAAGGACCCCAACCTCCGAGAAATGTGAGGCACATTTGGGATGAGCTGTTGAGTTTTGATCTCCGTTACGAGGGTCCGCTGGAGACGCTGTCTGACAACTGAGATGGACTCAAGATTCACGAGACCTCTGACCTTTTTAACGATGGACTTTATTAGCACTGTGCAAAAGGCAACGAAATTCAGGTGCACTCAGGTACCGAGCTCAAGAGAAAAAATGAATAAAAAATGATAAATAAATAAATGCGTACATTTATCATCCATTCATGCTCACTTATACACTCATGCCGGCACACCCCAGTCTTTTTTTGTTGTGTTTTTATTGTTTTTTACTTTAATTTTCAAGTTGTGAACACATGGTGAACTACACATATAAATACACAAAATAAATGAGCAATTCTATTTAAAATTAATTCCGAAGTATTTTTTTTTTAAACATGACATGAAAAATAAAACATGGAAAAAAATCTTTGTCTTTTGCAGCACATGTTTGCCTTTTCTAATATTTTTGCAAAGGGCCTCTGGTGTTTTGCAGATATAATTTTTTAATATTGGAGCTAAACCTTTGATTGACGCTTGCCACTGATGCTGTGATTTTTAAAAAAAATATTTTTTCTTTATCATAGACACAAACAATAATAAACATTTAGCATGTTTGAAGTATATAGGCAGGGTGAGTTCAGACAGAAAATGTATTTATATATGCGTTGATGTATTAAAATAATGTCTGTACAATGATGTCCTCTTGAGAACTGTTACAATATCTTTTTTTTCCCAGAATATGTCAATACACTTTAGAACTGACACCTTTTTTTGCATAATATTGTCAAAGAAAGTAAAGAACAAATGAACCTTCCTGTTCTCATACTGTGTGATTTAGTTATTTAGTACTTAGAAATCAACAAAACTGGGTAAGTAATCTTTTTTTAATCTATCAGGTTCTGAGGAGAAATGTGCTCGAAATTCTGACATGGTGTTTTGTTTGTCTAAATAAATGTTTCCACTTTATCAATATAGACTGATGGTATTGATCAAAGCGGCGGGACCAGGAGCAGTTTCCAATGGCCCCTGTTGTTCTCTTCTCTTCAGTCAGTGACATCACTCCAATTACCAGGCAGCCATTCAGTTATGACTGAGTTGTTGGGGTTTTTTTCCTCCAATTATTATTATTTTGTTCTCCGAATTTTTGAGATGCCGCACGTCAGAAGTGACGCCAGCAGCAACGCGCAGTTCAGCCGTGTTCAGCTCGGCCCGTCATGCTCGGTACCAGAAATTCATCCAATCAGCTCCTCTGCTGTTTAACGGGGGTGTTTCCTTGCAACATCTTTGTAGCGAAAAGTTGATATCATTTCATATCGCAGTCATCCCTGAATAAACGTGTTTTTGATTGGACCCCATTTCAGATTTTAATTGACATTTTTATACATTTGAGGAAATTTTAGCCTTTTGAAGTTTATTTTTTTGTAACATTTTTCTATGACTGCATTCTGTGCAATCAATTTTCTTTGTTTTCAGTTATTCTTGATCAAAATGTCTGAACATGTTCCAAATGCTAACGTGCAAAAAATAAAAAAAAATACCTCAAACATGAAATCATTCCTATGTGCACAACGCAAAACATAAGTGATTATTATATAAATGACAGAAATGGCGCAAAAACACGTTGATTCTAACACGGCTGGAGGGGCCAACCGCTCATGCATCGAAGGGTTAATTAGAAATATTAAAACACTGAGAAGTGCAATGATTGTGCTTTTGAGTCAAATCAACTTGTTTCCCGATTTTAGAGGATTCTCGAGACATTTGTCATGTAAAATTTGGATTTACTCCGCTTCCAGATATCATTCCACCTCGCTAATATTCAACTAACTCGGACCAAACACAGTGATTAACATTTCCTGACTGCAGAGCCGGAAGCATCTCGGCACGCGGCAAACACAGGCGACGCGAAAGGACTTCAGACCTCCGACTGGTCAGAGAGGATGGTCGTTAAGTCATCAATGCGCGGCGCACACGGAATACGCCTGCGTGAACTCACGGCCGCCATTTTGAAACCACCAAACTATGCTTTGCAGCTAGCGCAGTCCTATCGTTTGCCTCTGTGCCGCTCCGCGCATTTCTAAGTCGCGCTGTAGATGGCGTCACAGCAGATTCCCGTGGTGTCGCCATGACGACCACTTACACTGGGGCGGTGCTGTCTTCTAACGGAGAAAGACCCCCCCCCCCTCCCCCCCGGAAAAATACCCAATTCCAGATCAGAGCAGAGTTGGTACCACGTAGTGGAAAAGCGCCATTAGTTCCGGGCTCCTCTGCCTCCGTCTCTGGCCCTCCTGCAGGCATCGTTAGCCACGCGATGATGGCAGCTAGCACCGACATAATGGGAGGCCTGACTGACCCCTGACCCCGTATCGATCCGCCGGCCCCGTCCAGCTGGGCCTCCCCAAACCCAGTCAGCTGGAGAGGTGTTTAAGAGCCAGCGCCCCGGCACCCATCCGCCGCCACCACACACTCATTAATTACATCATTTACCTGTGACAGTGACAAACCAGCCTGGCCACGCCGCAGTTTATTAGGGTCACTGTATAAAGTCTAGGCCAAATCCAGATCAAAAGTGTGTGTGTGTGTGTGTGCAGTGAGGAGTGAACAATCCCATCTGATACAGTAGAGGATTATGAGTATAGATGCATGCGCCAATGCCCCCCACCCCGCCCCTCCTCCCTCCGCTGAGTAAGTTTATTCTGATTTATTTGATAAGTTGAAAGATTGAAAATTTTCTTTTCTAGACAAACAGGTTCTCCAAACAACGCCCGGTAAAGTTTATCACTGTCGCGGCGTCGGGGCGGTGCGTTTCTGGATGAAATACTTTGGTTTTAGGACCATTTCCTTTTTCTGATGTGTTTTTGCTCCCCGTGCTGACTCAGTTTCTTGGCCTCGCTCTCTGTTTGCTCGCAAAGCGTCTGGATGTTTTGCCGCCCATTTTCAGCCTTCGACTTTTGTTTCCGCCTTCCGCGTTGCCTCTTATTTCTGCAGGTGTCTCCACTTCTATATCCACCTAACATGCCCCCCCTCCCGTCCCCCATCCCGCTCCCACCCTGCGATCGCTCAGTCTCCCCCCTTCCTTTGCTCCTTTACTATAGCCCTCCACACAATAAAAGACTATTGGTTTCCTCTTGCCATACCTTTCCCTTCTGCACACTGGTACTTCAATCTTGACTCAATCGAGAAGGCTGACCTGCAGACATAAAGAATTGGCTTTAAGGCTTTTCGAAAATGGAACTAAATCTGCTGCAGGTCACACTGGGGGAAAATAAGCAGCAAATGTAAGTAAGCATGAAATAGTTTTTCATAAATAATAAAGATGACAGCCGGCTCTCTAATGGCGCCAGGGGGCTGTAAAAGAATATGTTGCCAATTTCCCCCCTATTAAAGTGAAATAGAAAGCCAAATACATAACGGCGCGGGCGGAAAAGTCGCATACCTGGGCCGGTCTGGGGTGGAGATTGAGGACGCGGTTGGGTGTTAGAGGTTGTTGTAGTTGGAGGTAAAGGGGAGGCGTGGGGGGTGTGGGGGGGTGGACTGATTGCCTGAGCCCAACAGCCGAGGCCTTTTCACGGCGGGGAGACGAATGCGCCGCCTTCGCCTCAAATCAATTGGTCAATAACTGCCCTCCTTTTCCTGCCTGTGCACAGGTAGGCAGCTCCCATCCGTCCCGGCACAATGTTGATTTGATTTGCACTTATGTTTTTACAAATAATCAATGCGCCCATTTTGACTAATACCGAGGCCTATAACGGCATACATCATTTGAGAGGAAGAGGGGGGGTGGGGGGGCGCGCAGGAGGGAAGGAAAGAAGTGAGAGGCATTAATGGGAACGTCATCGACAGGAAAGATGAATACCGGGATTAACAGTGCTGGGTGGTAAAGTCTGAAATAGCACACGGTCGTCGGGGTTGCACCACAAATTCATCCAGTTTCCTTTAAGGTATTTCTTCTTATTATTATTTTTGGTTAAAATGTTTGCAATTTCCTCACAAAAATCAAAGGTCCAAGGTCCAACCACAGTGTCATTTTTAAAAGCATGAAGATGTCACTCCCTCTATATTTGACCATAGGAGCGATAAGTAAAAAAAAAAAAAATGGGTAACACATATAGCATTCTGTCTCAGCCATAAAACATTTGATTGGCCCTTTGGTGTTAATGCTGCCGTGTGTGTGTGTGTGTGTGTGTGTGTGTGTGTGTGTGTGTGTGTGTGTGTGTGTGTGTGTGTGTGTGTGTGTGTGTGTGTGTGAATGGGAGGGAGGTAGGGAGGGAGGGAGACCGATTTGAAGTCCCCTTGAGTCAGAATCTGTTATTTATTGCTATTAAATGGTTAATTTTCCCAGGCGCCCTGAGGACTTTTGGGGTGCATTAAGACGTGAGGAAGATAGAGTTGTCAAGCGCGGGTGTGAATACTTGATATATTAACAAGGCAATTTTGAGAGATCCATCAGGAATTTGTGCCGGGCCCTAATATTTATCCCGTTTAACTCTTAAACAGAAGGAAAACTACAGCCACGCAGGCCACTTTATTAGGTACAAGTGTTGTACTGCTCCTTCATTCTGATGTCTCATCAGCCAATCACATGGAGGCAACTCAGTGCACTCAGGCGTCTGGATGTGGTCAAGAGGATCTGCTGATGTTCAAACCAGCATCGGGATGGAGAAGAAAGGTGGTTTAAGAGTCCTTGAAGGCATCATGGTTGCTGGTCTGAGTGTCCCAGCAGCTGCTGATCTACTGGGGTTCTCACACACAACCATCTCTAGGGGTTTACAGAGGATGGTCCCACAAAGAGGAGTTACCCAGTGATGCTCAGTTCTCTGGGAGAAGATGAACTGTTGGTGCCAGAGGTCAGAGGTCAGAGGAGAACGGCCAGACCGGTTCCAGCTGATAGAAAGACGACAGTTACTCAATGAACCATCGTTACAACCGAGGAAGCAGGAGAGCATCTCTGAACCCACAACGCCCCCAACCTTGGAGCTGATGGACCACAGCAGCAGGAGAACCTTACATTAGCCTTACTAGTAAAGTGTACCTAATAAAGTGGCTCGTGAGTGCACATTATGAGTCAACTGATTTCTATTTAATTTTATCCTCTGGGAGAACATTTGCAGAACGTACTGAGTCAGTTAAAGTTGTCTGCTATGTGCAGACTAACGTACTCGTCTTTTCATCGTGGCCAAAGTGTGTGGACGTCTGAACGATTGCTCCCACATGTGACCCGTAAATATGGTCCGAAACGTGCGCGCGAACATGCCGTCCGCCGCTCCGAGAAGGTGGCTTTTGGCTCCAGTGATTTACCTCCGTTCAGCCCCGAGCGTTAACTGCGGTCCGGGCTCTGATGTTAGGTGATAGACGCCTGGCTCGCAGTCAGTTACAAGGTATCGGGTTCCCCTGAGGTGAGGACCTGGACAGAAGCGCGCTTTGTGGACGGCGGCATTATCATGTTTAAACAAGAAGGGAGTCCTTCCCTAAGCGGTTTTCATCCGCGCCTGAAGCCCACCTCTGTCTGAAATAATCCGCTCACATGTCACCAGGTGTGTCCTTATATATATATCTTAGTTGTTTAGTCTTGGTCTTTTACCTTTTCATCTTTTTATTCCATAAAAGTTTCGACGCCATGTTGGGGAGTCATCGAATAAACCTCACAAAAGCGTACGTCTGAGTCTGCGTGGGAGCGCGTGCGCGCCGCGGTCTCCTCTGCGCGGCGGTCCCGCCGGCCGCTGCAAGAGGGTGAAGAGAGAGCAAACAAACACTCATTACTGTCTGTCACAAGGAGGAAAGGGGGCCCTCCTTGATGCCGGCAGACCAAACAAGAGGGTCAGGGAGTCGCGTCCGCGGGGAAGACACGAGTATGCGTGTCAAGCAGCGCCAAACCGCCGTGTTTGTACTCCAGGCCGGTGAGTGGACTCTTGTTGAGTTTAATAGTCTTGCGCTTGTTTTTGTGCTCGGATGTCCTCCTCCACCATGTTTTACCGCCCCCCATTGTGGCTCAGGCCGCCGCATGCTCATCGATGAAGCTGATGGAGGAGCAGAACCAAAGAGGCAGTTAAAGTGCTATTAATTTTGATTGGTTCGTAATGGACTCTTATTCATTAGCCAATTCATTGATCCATCAGTAATCTGTTTTGCCTCATTTCCAGCCCATCAGCTGAATCTCAATCCAGCTCCTGAGGCGTCTCGAGTCGAGACGGAATTGAGCCCTGGAACTCCTTCCGTGCTTAACTCCGGTTCCTCTTTGACATGGAGCTCCAAGCACACTCGCGGTGCTCCAAAAAAAAAAAAAAAAAAAGGGCCTCGCGAGGCCTTTGGAGGCTCCACCCTGCCTGTGGTCCTGGCCTCATTCGAGCTGGTTCCTCTGCTCTGTTGTGGGGAGGGTGGGGCGGAGGTGGTGGAGGTGGTGGTGGTCTAGGGTAACACTTTCTCATCCCTGTCAGGATCACATCCTCGATACCGGCAAGCTACTCAATTATGCAGTGACACAGAGAGATCGGCTGACTGCTTGGATGTGGACAAGATAATAGGGGATTCATTACAGCATCTCTCTGGGTCAGGGCCCCGGGTCTGCAGCCAAGCTCTTTAGAGAACAGTGCTGCCAGTTAACCATGTTTGAAAGTGCTTCTTTGAAGCCGGTGTTTGGTGCCCACTGGCAGGAATTTTCGAACCGCCCGCTTGATCACTTGATCGCTCGGTTCGTTCGGAGGACTTAAAGTCTCAGACTGTTGGCTTTTTTTTTCCCCCTTTTTTTTTTTTCTTCAGCCCAAGCTTGGCAGCTGCATCTCTATTCAAAGGCACCTTCAGGAACAATCAGCAAACGCGGAGCTGCTGCCAACGTGTCGTTGGGGTAGCATGTTCAGGAAGTCGGCCCGCGCGAGGCGTGTTTTTGCACGTAACAGCGCGGCAGCCTCCCGCCGGCCGAGTGCTTGCGAGGCTTCCACGGCCTTTCAGTGGGTTTTTAAAGTGGCGATGGATGTTTTTGCTCCACCTTATCATTGCCGTAAATATTGCAGTGTAAATGTTGATTGTGCTGTTGAATGGTTATAGAACAGGGACACCGTTAGCATTTAGAACGGTCCCCCATAAGTCTTGCTTTTACTATGCATGTCTGCCACCGGCCGCGTGGCAGGAAGTCTTAGTTTACTGCTTTGTTGTTGAATGCCGTGCTGATAGCTACCGCTGGCAGAAAAGTGGCTCTGCGGAAACCAGGACCAGCCAGAAACATCTAATTTGTAATCTTTAGTATCGCAGTTTGAAGCTCTGGTGTTAAAAAATGTGTTAATATAGGAACAAAACAGCTCGATCCCACTTGATGAGCAATAAAGGCCCCGTATCGCGTCTCCTCTAGTCCGTATGCTAAGCTAAGCTGCCTGCTTTTTCCAGCTGTATAATTTGCCATAAATATACACACAACAGCGGTATCACTCTTTTCTTGACGCTAAATGATGACTAAGCATATTTCTGACAATTTCAGACCTTTACATTTTTTTTTTTTTTTTTTGCTGCAGATGGATTTCTGATGTATCGTGAAAGAAATATGAAACAAACAAGTTCCTTAAAAAAACAAATACAACAAAAAAAAACCCACATCCCCAGTTGAGTGGGTCGGGGCCCGTGTCACATTTTGATATTGTTAAGTGGCTTTGAATAGCTCCCTTGATTTCACAGTTTCCAAATGACCCGCGATAATCAGGTCATTAAAATGGGCCCATTCTCCACATCTGACACACTTCCACTCCTGCCTCATCTGAATAACAAATCAGCTCTGGAGTGCTTTCTCAAACAGAACAAGGGGAGAGGGGAGGGTGGAAAGGAAAAGACAGGAAAGAAAAAAACAAAAAACGGCGTCCTCTGCGTTTTAGGGTTAAACTTAATCTCTATGTTTAGGAGCAAAGATGGCAAATATGCAAAAAGGGGGGGAGGAAAAAAAAAAGGGGTTCCTGTCAAAAGTGCCATTGCCTGTGCGAAAGTACCCGGTTTTCTTAATTCATCCCTTAGGACCGGATAAGTCTATCAATCTGTTAAATTGGAAAGCCATTAGGTGCCCTGGTTTATGTGTTTCAAGCTGTTAACTAGAGGCTGATTGATTGTTGTTCCTTTGATGGGATATGCTGATCTAATCTCACTGTGCGCACGTTTGCAATAAATTACACAATTCATTTCCCCCCATTTAGCGGGAGGGGTGGGGAGTAAGAGTGTGGTGGGTGGGTGGGTGCGGGGAGGGGTGGGGGGAATCACACCTCCAGGCATGCCTACGCTCTGCAGGCAAAAGAGCAGGGAACCTATTTTATGGTGCCATTTAGCCGGCAAGCTATCAGCAATCCCAGCCTTCTCTTCTAACCGCCTCCCTCGCCCGCTGCCCCCTCCAAAAAATCGAAGCATAATCAAGGTGTATGTTTAGAAAATTTATTGTTATAATTTTGCCCCATAATCTCTTCCATTTTCCCCGCAGCCGCGGCGGCATAGATCATCATCTAAAAAGAGAAAATGGATAGCAGTTTAAAATTTATCGGTCTTTGATTCTCAATTATACGTGTTTATGACTTCATCTGTCTTCAGTGACTTCAACCTTTTCCATTATGGTGGAATATTATTTGTACGGAATCCATTAAATTCACAAGGCAAGACTCTAATGGCGGGGCTGCAGCGATTTGCAGAGGGAAAAGTTTTGAAAGGTTGGCTTTAGGAAATGTGCAGCTGTTATGACACAAGAAATTGCTTTATTGATGGTCTGCTCCGCCGCGTGTGCATTTGGCCATTTGTTACCCGGCCCATATCTATATCTCAGGCTGACACTGATGAGAACTTTTCTGTTGCCCTCTCCAGATTACCGAGTTGTAATGACACATGCAGGCAGGCCGGGTGAAAGCCCAAAGCCGGTGATGATACAGGGCGGGTTTTTCGGACGCGCGGAGGGTGGAGATGGGAGGCTGAGGGGGCCCCTGGAGGACTCGGAGGGGGGAAGTAGCTGCTCCTAATGGAGAAAAAGGGCTACATCACCTCTGTGACTGTTTACGCCCAAACCATCTCTGCTGGGAAACGATCAAGAAGAATGAGGAGTGATAAAATGTAGATGATACCATACCAGGGGAGTTTGGAGAAGAAGAAAAAAAAACAGGAGAGAGAAGCCATCTTCTTGGAACATGCTAAGCAACATACTGGCCACTTTATTAGGGACACCATGCGTGCGAGGTTTACCCAATGCAAGGTTCTTCTGCTGCTGTGGTCCATCTGCTTCAAGGCTGGAGGTGCTGTCCATCTGTCAGCTGGAATCAGTCTGGCCGTTCTCTGACCTCTGACCCCAGCAGCTCATCTTCTCGCAGAGAACTGAGCACACTGGGTATCTCCTCTTTGTGGGACCATCCTCTGTGCGTGAGAACCCCAGTAGATCAGCAGCCGCTGGGACACTCAGACATGCAACCATGACGCCTTCAGAGACACTTGAACCACCTTTTCTTCTTTCTTGACCAAACGCCCAAATCGCGCTTAGTTTCTGCGGTTTGATTGGCTGACGAGACATTTCTGTCAACGAGCAGTTGAGCGCGTGTACCTAATTAAGCGGCTGGTATTTTCTAAAATGGAGTGACATCGCCGAGGGAGGGGGACGAAAAAAACCGGCCTCGTGCGACAGAGTAAGAGCCGTCATCTTAAATACATGTTTCCTGTTTACACAGGAAGTAGCAGGATTCCTTCCGGCCAAGTGGCGGCTGAAGTGCTCCAACCTAACCGACATTGAGCTCCTTCGAGCGGCTGGTGCACGGGGCCGCGTAAAAGCTAATCAGGCCGTATTTCAAGAGCCGCGCGGCCACTTGCAATCAATACCGGCACAATCCCAATTAAAGCTTGCCGGGTCAGTGGACGGCCACCAATTTCCTTTACAAGTTAAATGCAATACTTAAATCTAAAGCAGCCTCGGCGTGGCCTTCAGGGGCTTAATGGCTCGTCCCGTCAGGAGCGGCCGGTTAGAAGGACGCCAGCGGTGGACAGCTTAAAGGGATAAACGCCGCCGCCGGCGTCGAGTTCGCTTCGCCCTTTTTAAATGAAAACCATCTTGCACGCGCAGATGTTTCTTCAGCTGACGTTAACCCAGGTCATGGCGTCATGCCGTCATGGCGTCATGCCGTCATGGCGTCATGCCGTCGCGTGAATATAGCATAAAAACCAAATGCGTTCAAATGAAGATCCACTTGAATGTATGATTTTATTTTTGTACTTTAGTTTTTCTGAATCAGAACTGCATGGAAAATTAGTCTCCAGCCATCAGCCATAACATTATGACCACTGCGTGTTTACCAAAGAATATAATGCGCCTGATTTCACTTTCATGCATATGACCAAATTATTAGGGACCCCTCTCAGTGTAAGCCAGCGCAGTCCAACAACGTCACAAACTACAGTCCCGATAACAGTCATTCAAATATGTCAACACCTCTCTCACACACATTCATTCAACGTTTAATGTAAAAGGGAGACTTGATTGCAGGGCTGTTGCATTTATATTTTATGATCGGCATGCAGTGATTTTGAAGTTATGGCTAATTGCTCTGGTTTTTACAAGCGTTGCATTTAAGCTCAAACGTACTCGACTATTTTCACATCACACTGCACAGTATTACCATTTCAGTGTAATTCAGAATTTTTAGTTCGTTATATCTGCAAATACTTTGAAGATTAGTATCAGTTAATGTTTGTTTCCCTGGGGAATTCATTTAAATTAAGGTATGACTGAACAAGTTGGCTCCGCCTCCACTGTAAAATTAAAAAACATTAGCGCAATAATAACTGTAATAATATAACCTTCACATGGGCCATTTTTCTGCATTAGAAGTATCTCGCTGTACTTTTCATTCTTACTTCATCCTCCAGAGACGTTTTCAGTGCCGTCACTTGTAATGGAGTATCTCGGTATCGCTGTTATGGCAACTTTCCATAGAACCTGCTCAGAAGTAAAAATCCCAACATTCCCGGTTCCCTCATCAACGGCTCGCCCTTTCCCCCAATTTTCCTCCCCGGCTTTTCTCTCCCTGAGCTTTTCACCGCTGCATCCCCGATATATATTTTTTTTCTCCTCCATCACAATTTTGACCCACAGAAAGGAATTCTCACAAGATATCAAAACAAAAATCTATATTTAATACGGGAGCAATTACAAAGCGAAGTCAGCTGCACAGGGCCCCTTGTCACCAGAGCGCGTGTTTTTCATCAAATAGGTCATTAGACGATGATGGATGTAAACCTATAAAGTATCTAAACTGGACCTTTTAACAAACCACGAGCAACACTATCATTTCTCTAATAGAACCTGCTGACCGTGTCATTCCCTCCTGCCATTTGTCATTTTTCTTTGTGAAATAATCAATATCTGGGCGCTTTGAAATAAATAATATAAAAGTCACAGTAACCTACCCGAGGAGCAACAAAAATAGACTTATGGAGCATTCGGAGGGGCCTATATGGCCTCCGGGCGGTGTCTGCTGCCCCTGATCAATGCGCGGCTGCACTTCCTTAAGGTGAAGACTGCGGGAACTTCATTTCAGCTTTTTTTTTTAGTCTCCACCTAAACAACCGCACGGTCTGGTTACACCCTGACGGGTTCTGCACCGCTTGCGGCGACGAGACCCGAATCCAGGCGCGCCTGCGATTATGGGTTCTCAACTTATGCACGTGGGGGGTCAGAGGTCAAGGGTCGGCGTGGGTGGGAGGCAGGGGCGAATGGCGCCGAGCAGCAATCACGCTCATCCGTTTCGAAACGACTCGAAAACTTTAAAAAAAAAGGCCACGAATATTAAAACCGGGCCGTCGTCGGTAACATCAAAACAAGACTGATGGGAAGCGAGAAAAGGACGATTATGTGTCACCAAAAATAAGGACGGATATGGAAATAATTAAATCATGGAGTTCGTTGACTGAAGAGCGGCGCCGACTGTTAGGATATTTGTACGTCATTAACGCGTATAATCATGGTGGATACATGCGCATGTATGCATGGGTAGATGATCCCTGGAAATGTTTTGTAAGTTCAAAGCGTGTATGTGCGAGTAATGTCGAGAATTAGGGGCTGTGTTTCTGGTGAGTTATCGTCGGCCTAAATGTGGATTCTCGGCAGATGAGCCAGCGAGCCGAGAGAGATCCGGATAAGATCCAGTCAATCAAAGGTCAAGTGCAATTTTCAGTGGGTTTAACGCTGTTTGCGAACCCACATAAATGCTTTAAAGATTAGGAAAATAGCACAGGACAGCAGCAGCAGCTTCCTCTCTGTGTTCTGAAGTCAATATATATATATATATATATGATAAAAACATAAAGGGGGTGGGGTGGATTATGATTGCTGCTGCAGTGGGGGGGGCTCTGGCAGTTATGAATCGACCGGCGCCGGATCCAGTCAAAGTTCTGCATCTTCACCCCGAGATAATAGAATAGAGCAAGATGTCAAACGCGGGAACCAGGTTCTGGCAGAGCAAACTTCACAGACCCAGTCCCAGACCCGGACCCAGACCCTCGCCGTGTCCGGCTCCCCTGACCCGAGGCCTCAAGTTGAAATGCCGCCGGGCGGACATATTTTCCAGCGTGCCGCGGGGCAGCCGCGGCGGCGTAAGGAAAGGCCGTAATTAGAGTAAGCGGATATCTGCAGACGGGAAAGACGGTCGCATGCGAGGACGCGGCGGATGATGCACCTGCTGGTGACGGGCCTCGTGGGGGCGGGCGGGCGGGCGACATCTCGTGCTACGTCCGATTCTGTATGAAGGATCATGTGCTCATTCCCACATTAGCCTGCTTCTCTGTCACTTTGCAGGACAACAACACTGATCCCCCGCAGACTTCCCCTCCCTCACACACTCACACACTCTCACACACACACACACACACACACACACACACACACACACACACACACACACACACACACACACACACACACACACTTCTCATGCGTGCGTGTCGCGCTGCCGGCCCACAGAGGGCGCTGTCTCCCAGCTTTCTCTCCCAAACACCATCTACCACTGGACTGCTGCCTCTTTTTTTTTTTTTTAATCTTTTTTTTAAATGTTTTTAAACAAGTCAATTAATACCAATGAGCGAATATACAAAGCGCATTTACAAATCTGATGGATGAATTAACCCAAATCGATTCCTCTGCGACGAAGATCAATGGATTGCAGGGGGATATGAATCCGCCGCCGGAGCTCGGGGCCTCACCGGGGCTGGAGACAGACAGGCTCCGGTACCGAGCGTGCCGGTGCGGACGGACGGCTTTTACGCGCTCGCGTTCACTCGAAGTGAATTGAGAAATAATAATAATAATAATAATAATCGCGTGTGTAGCATATTAAGACTGCGCTTTCAGGTCGTTTAGCTGTTTTTTTTAATAGAATAATCGCAATTTCAAGGAGTTCTCGGCGCTGCTTGTTTCTCCCGCCGAAGTGACAATAACGAACGTCTTGGCTGCTCCCGGTTCCCCCCACAAAAAAATAGTTTTTTATTTTTTTTTTATTTAAAAAAAAAAGGGGGAATATGAGTAGCTGAGCGTAAAAGTGCGCGCGCGCACCTGTCTGCGCGCGCTTATCCCCCCCAGACCTTCCTGCTTTTTTTTTTTTTTTTTTTTTTGCTGGCGCTAAAAGCCGCGTGATCATTTGCTGCCTAATTGGACTGTATGAGACCAATAACAGGGGAGCACACGCACACACACACCAACA
Source organism: Dactylopterus volitans (assembly GCA_901007715.1). Classification (NCBI taxonomy): domain Eukaryota; kingdom Metazoa; phylum Chordata; class Actinopteri; order Syngnathiformes; family Dactylopteridae; genus Dactylopterus; species Dactylopterus volitans. The sequence goes on from CAAKHG010043765.1 coordinate 15,103, forward strand.
CACACACACACACAGCTCTCTCTCTCTCTCTCTCTCTCTCTCTCTCTCTCTCTCTCTCTCTCTCTCTCTCTCTCCCCCCCCCCCCCCAAAAGG
>CAAKHG010043767.1:0-15509 GCA_901007715.1 Dactylopterus volitans
AAAAAAAAAAGGAAAAAAAAGTGTTTGCTCGAAAAAAGAAAAAAAAAATTATCTCCAGAGGATTGTGTGTTTTCTCTGTGCATGCATATGTGTTCGCTGTCTGTGCGACTGTGTGCCGATGTATGAAGTTTTCATGAAAAAGTGAGGAGAGGCAGGTTTATGGAGGAGAAACAATAATAACAATAATAATAATCATAATAATAGAGGGGGGAAAAAAACAAAAAAAAAAACATTGCATCCCCTGAAACTCCTGGATGAATAATCAAGTTGGCAGAGACACACACAGTAATACCGAGGAAAGTTGATGTCATCACACTTTAAATATACTTTGGATTATGGCTGCAACCAAAAGTTACATTCCTGTCCTCACATCATTGACGCTATCTTGTCAAACCCTCGCAGTTTACATCTAAAAATGTTTTTTTTTCTTTTTTTTTGCCAACTGACAAACCAAACTCCAAAAATATTCAGCAAAATGTATGACAAAGAAGAACATTACTCTGGTACACGGGAGAAACTTGCAAATTCTCAAATGCACTGTTACCCGTAAAGTAGGAGTAAGATATATTTTGAAAACTGCATATTCTTGACAGATGAAGTGTTTATCTTCTCAAAACGTTATTGATCGATGTGGTCAAAGGTGATTTACTGATGTGTATGAATGGGAAGAAAAAGAAATGTGTCTGAAATCAAAATTATTCCAACAGTGCCTTTTAAGTAGTTTAACATTTTGGCTCAAAAAGACAGTTGGTAGGTTATCAAAATAGTCGCTGATTAATTCCGTCAATTAATTCAACCTTCAACTTTGCAGGTAAAATGTTTTTCATTTGAGAAATTTCGTAAGAACAGAAAATAACACTGAGATTGTCCTAGTAATCATTACACGCGCTGTTAGATTTAAATATGGCCTGTCAGTTTTGGCGTTGGATTGCATTTCAATCAGGGGAGGCGTCAGAGATTGAAAACAAATGAGGGGATTTAAAGTGAAATAAATCAAAAGTGAGAAGAACAATTTAACTTTTGAGAAGTGGCTGCATGCGGGATCAGTTCAGCGTCCTCTGATCCGAGCGTGGGAGGCGGGACCGTGTGGCGTTACAGTTCTGATCCCGAAACGGCGGCTGAGTGACGGCGGAGCAATTTGCGAGTTTTTGCCGGATTACAAACGATCCAGGTGAGGATGGTGTGACGGCTTGTGATTGGACGCGGAGGAGACGCGAGTGGGGGAGATCGAGGAGAGCGGCAAGCCGCACCTCCGGAGTCCAAGTGCACCAGTGGAGGAGAATATTCCCACCTGAACTTTAGCAAGGCTTCATCACTAATCTATTCTTCCACTGTGCTCTGTCTCACTCGCGTTGATGCCCGGATATCGATTACAGTCACATCACGCGACCCTGATTGTTGCGTACTCGCCGCGTGACTCCACTTCAGGCAGCTTTAAGGGAACTGAAATGATCTTAATGATGGAAAGACCTCGATCGATTTCCGGGTCACATGAGAGTGGAGGACGTGGCGGTTATGAAAGGAGAGAGCTGAGCTGCTCGCGACACGGCGACCGGGCCTTTTCAGTTGCCGCCCCCGGGCTCCAGAAGAAGCCCCCCCGCTGACAATAAGGTCCAGGTTATCTGTGACTTGGGCCTCTTCAAATCAAAGCTCAAAACTTATTTTATTTCGAATGGCTTTTAATACCGAGTAGCGTGACGCGACGCTTTTATTCTTTTATCTTTTTTATTATATATTTACTCATATTTGTGCACTTGTTCTCTGTTGCTGCTTTTGATGTTGATCTCTTGTAAGGCACTGCGGCTCAGCTGTGGGTTGTAGTGAAGTGCTCTATGAATAAAGAACATTTCCCGATGACGCAGCCAGACGATTTCAGAAAAAAAAAATTAATCCACCAAGAAAGTAGATGGCAACATTTGATGACAAAAGAAGTCCTGTGACGGCTTCAGATACGTCAGTGATGGTGTCGCGCATGAATAATGGTGCACACTGCCAGAAGGATTGCTAAGATGTTGAATATGCATCGAAGGTTGTGTTTAAAGGAAAGCGTGTTCTGAATTACGCGCGCGCACAATGCTATCTGATTATGATGATTGTGCATGGGCTTCGTGTCACAAGTGAAACTCTTCATTCTCTCTTGCGATTTTTATTTTCGATTTTGACAAGGAGAATTTGTCACGAAAAAAAACGAGAACAATTATCATTCAACATCGCTTTGTTCATTTCTTTTTAAATCATGGGTAAATGCGTGCATAAAAAGCAAATTGTTTTTATTTTCATTTATGAATTTAAAATCTCCCATACACTGGACGCTTTGAGAAAGTGCTGAAACATTCGTTTAATCCCCAAAGTAATTTATCAGCAAAATGGAACATATTCACTCGTTCCACCTTTTTGTTTTAGATGAAACGCCACTTTTCTCTAATTTGCAGAATCGTGAATTTAATACCTTATTTTTTTTTTTTTCATTTTCGCCTGTCGGTTGGACAAAACTATCACAACATTAACAAAAAAAAAAGAAAAAAAAGCGTCTTCATGAGCTGAGGCTCGAGATCGCAGACACAATGAAGATTTTTTTTCCCACGTCTCGTCAAAATATCCTCCGAGAGGCAGCGCGACATAATAATGGGGTAAAGTAAACGGCGGCGTGAAGAGAAGAGGAAATACCTATGATGAGCGCTCAAAGGATGATTAAGTCCTGTGTCACACTTCAGATTGATGTGGGCGCGTCACTCATGTCGTCTCCACCGTTCAATCACCTCGCTCTTTATTCGCCTTTTTAATTGGGAGTAATGCCGTTTTTAATCCGACAAGCTGTCTTCTGTTGGGACGTCGCCGCTGACTGTTCACGCTCTGAATTCTGAACGACGTTTCAAATGCCAGTGGTTGACGCGGGCTCCGTTAATGGGAGCCGGCGGCCCGCGCGGCGCTTCCCAGCATGCACTTCTGCCGCGCACCAGGTGGCGCAACATCTTTTATCCTTGACATATTCTTTTTTTTTTAATTATTTTTTGAGGACACACCTCAGACTTCTTTTTGTGTTTCGTTTGCGCCCGCCATTTATTCACTGCAGTTTAAATCCCCCCAAAATAATATTTTATACGTAACATGAGCCGTGGCACTCGCATAAACATTTCCCAGCGAAGTATCGGATGCAGTCATCCTTATCGTCATCATCTCCGACATCCGCAATCCGTCTGCCATGACGGGCGCCAGTGCTGCGCGTTGGAGAGCGCCTGCCGCGTTTCGTGTTTCACTGACAATATGAAGACACCTGTTACGCCTGTCAGTCACGAGCTCGGCCAATTGTTCTCAAATGTTCTGCAGTAAACAATCAATGCGCCGACTGCGGAGACGGCAGCTAGCTACCAGCACATATTGACCTGTGTGTGTGTGTGTGTGTGTGTTTGCGAGTGTGCGCATGTGTGTGTGCATGTGTACGAGCAGCTGCTGTAACTCAAAACACAGCTGCATCAGAGAAAATGAGGAGATTTTGGCATTTAAAGGTCAACTTGAGGGTTAATACTTAGGTTCAGCCCAAAGGTTAGACTTGGGTTCAGGGTTCGGGTTAGAGGGAAGAAGGTCTGGGAAATGCTCAGGAATGTCCTTCAAGTCCAAAGTGTGTGTGCGCCTGTGTGTGTTTGCTGAACGTGCCGCAGACTAATTTCAGTGTTCACTAGGAGCTACATAGTTTCATGAAGTAGAAGTTTAATAGCTTTAAGGTAAGAGTAGTTTTTTCAATTTTTTTTTTTTTCCTGCCAAAGTCAATTTAATGCACGCGCGCTCAGTCTTTCATGAACAGCGTGTCATTGAACTGTGTTTGAAAGTCGCTTGTTAAGCCTGAGCACACAGTCAGAGAGGGAGAGAGGTGTCGTTTAAGGCTGCAGTGACATGTCCAATAAAAATTTAGCTGTTGGGTTGAATTAATTTGTGATGGAAAGATAACAACCACCGCAAAGATTCCCCACCCCCACCCCATTTTTTTTTTTTTTTTTTGATAACCAACCACAACATTAAGCCCACAGCACTGACAAATCATAAACATCATTATTTTTCCATGCTGATTTGTTGTAGGGTGCAAAGCCAACATGCTTCCGTGTCACACGGGAGGGTCGGGACGCGCGGCCGCAGGAGGGCTGTGGAAGACGGCGAATCCTCGTGAGCCGCGGCGCTGACGTGTGTATTTGTGCACCGTCTTAATGACGGGGGGGCCGTCTCAAGAACACATGAGCGGGCCGCCCAAGTCGGCTGGACTTACAAGCTCGAGACCACAGAGGAGAACAATGTGGGCAGCACATGGAGACGAGCGCAGACGAGCAGGGAGATCAGAGGGAAGAGGCGAGTAAGGCGGAAGAGTAACGGAGAGCAACCGAGGCAAAAAAAAAAGAAAAAGAGAGAGAGGGCGCAATCCGGCTGCTCCTCATGGGGCTTCTTTCATCTTTATTCCCTTGATCGTGGCGAGATGCTGTCGGCCAAATCTGTTTCGCACGTGCTGAGGAAATAACAGCTTTGCCAAAAGCACCCAAACTGCAGATTAACGCACGCGTTGTTCGCTATGCGTAAGGTCTCGCCTCGTCCTCTTCCGTTTATCCGCAGTGGCCCGACGTCCGATCCACGTTCCACCAGACCCATGCGGGTCTGCAGGTGGCGGGCCTGCTGGAGGACGGACCCACGTCCCTTGGTTGGGCCGAACAAACGTCGGTTTTTGGAGTGAGGCCGGTTTGCAGCGGCGAATTCCTTGTGTTTGCGAGTGGTTGGGTTTAGGAAGGGATGCACGCTTTTGCTTTGGTTGCACATGCGCCACAGCGGCCGGAGTCGCCACCCTTTTTTTGCGTGACATACTGGTGCCAAAGCCTCCACGTTGGATCAAATGCACGCTAACCTTGTGCTAGCGCGCAAAAAAAAAAAAAGCGGTACGTTTTCTACGACGGCTTCAAAAATTAAAGTTGACGCACCTTTTTTTTTTTTTTTTTCAGCGTAATGGTTTTATTGTGAAGCTGCTGGAGTAAGAAACGATTGGCCTGTGATCACGGTAGCTTAACACACCCCATTTTCCTCCATGAACGTGTCCTCACCAGGTGGTTCAGTCTATACCCAAAGTGGATTGCCGTGTTACCTCATTCAGCTGCAGATAATGACTGAACAGGCGTCTATTTTTTTTTTGTTTTGTTTTGTTTGAGACGATATTAAGTTACGAGTCAACAACCTCATGGAAATGAGTGACTAAAGACGGGGGGAGGAAAATGACTGCGAAGCATCCCACAGGAGGAAGCGCGTTCTACCTGAACCAGACACTGTAATGTTTTTAAATGACACCATTAATCATTGTTTCATCCTCACGAAGACCAGTGGGGATTAAAACATTGATTCTTGCAGTGAAGGTAAACAACCTCTGGGATGATTACAACAGAGTGTAGACACGAACACTCATCACCGATTTTTCTCTCTGAAGTTCAGGTCTCTATCATCATCATGATGAAAGAGCACCCCCCCCCCCGTCCGCCCCGTCCGCGTGTTTATCACACAGGAGAAATGTACTTTGCGGACTGCCCAACTTCACTGTCACTATGATTTTTGTTGGATTTTTATTTATGAGGCTAGGTGAGAAGATGGTGTGGCACCGCACTGCCTGCTGTCACGGAGCGCCGTGCCGTTTGAATTTTGCCTTTAGCTGAGCTGTGGCATGTGGTGGCGTGTGTGCCTCATGGCGCCCTGGCAATTTCAGTGAAGTGAATGAATCAAACTAAACAACGGAATTGACCTTTGACAAATATTGCAATTATTTTTGACAACTAAGCAAAACAATCGTTTTACAAAGCCCTATTATTCCACACTGATCCTTGATGCTGTAGTTCAGATGATGGCCTCCTTGCTGAAGAAGGATTTTGGCTAAAAGTGAGTAGGTTCACACACACAAAAAAAAAACACCTCTTATGCTGCCTGTACTGTAAGCTGGTTGTTGTGATAGCTTTATAAATAGACACCGTATTTTAGGTCTTAGAACTGAAAAGGGGGGAAAAAAAGAAAATACACTTCTGACAATTGATAGCACAAACCAGGCTGAACACTAATTATGTTATTAATCCAACAACAGCCTCAATTAAGGCTGTATGAATTTTAATTCAGATAGCTCTGGTTTAATTGCTTCTGTGTTTATGCTGTTTTTAGAATGGCTTTTATAGCCGAAGTAAATGGAGCCATGCTAACCATAGGTTGTACATAATCTGGACTATATAGCTCTGCTTCTTTCCGCTGTACAAAATGAAGTCTTCCAAATACAGATGCTGCCATCTTGTGCCGTCGACATTATTCAGATCCAAACTCTGCACGGCACCAATCTCTTCTCTCTATATACATTAACTGCATGATGATGGGGATGATGTTTAATTATATTGTCCTATGAGTTTCTTCATGAGATGAATTGCTAAGTGCTCATCATTGGGGAGCACTATCTGAAATTGATTTGGTTGATCAAGATATAATTAAGTGTCTCTTGACCCAAGGCAGCAACTCATCAAACGAAAAAAAAAAACACCCATTAAGCTCCATTAGTCACCCAACAGCATCGCGTCAAAAGAAACCCCGAAAAACATAGCATGACCCCAGTTGGGTGCAAACTGGATTGTTACAAGAGCACAAAACTAGCAGGGAGCTTCGTACTTCATTAAAATCCATATTCAAATTGTAAATATATTCAGAGTTCAGTCGTTTGTTACAGTGAAAAGCACAACTGCAGGACACGCCATGACCACAACGTCACAAGTATCTGCATTAGAATTTGAAGGTGCATGCGCACGGTCCTTTAGTTCCGTTTTAAAGTCGCCGTAGACTTGAAATCATGTTCGAGCAGGGGGCTCTTAAAATGCTTTCTCCAGTCCAAAGTTCAAGTAAGTCATTATCTCAACTTGGAAGTTTATTTAATTACTCTCGTGATATTGAGAACAGTCATTTGCCAGTCCGCCCATATTAAATCAAACACTATGAAGATTAGAGAGACGCAGCGGCTACTGAAGCAGAAAACAGTGGGGGACGTTATGGTCAGCAGTCAAATGGAGCATATAATTGCTTAATTGACTCTGCTAAGTATCATCTTTGAGACACTGAGCTGTCCTAGATGTGTTGTTTGGAGTTACCTATGGGCCAATATTTAGCACCAAAGGGGAAACCTTTTGGGCGTGATATGCAGCCATTGCATGGACATTTGCATATGCAGCACATCATCTCACAGCTTTCTTCAGTGCTAGTAAAATCCCCCCCTCAGCCGTCAAGTTGATTTCTCTTTCAAATGACCCGACCTTTTTAAACATGGCAGCCATACGATTGTCAGCTGTTTGGCGTTGGAAGATTAATAGATATTTTGGGAAAAAAAAAAAAAAAAAAAAGGTGGCCGGCCGCAGTCCCGGTCAGTTCGCGAAATCGCATTTTAGACCCCGTTGGATCGAAAACAAAACGGAAAGGCGCGAAATGGGCACCGACGGATGCGCGCTCACGCGAGGCAGCGCGAAACAGAGGCAGAGAAGAGCGAGTTCGAAGCGCTTCAGCTGGAATGAAAAATGTATGTTTTTTGCCTCGGTGTGTGTGTGTGTGACTAGTTCAGAGACATACCTACATACCGGAGATAAAAGGAGAAAGACCGGAGGGGAAGTGGAGGTCTGACTTCAGTCGGCGCGGGTAAAACTCCACAAACGCAGTCGGCTCGCCAGCTAGCTTACGGCTAACAGCGGCACATCGGCTGCTAAAGCCCAAAACCCATCCAGCTACCTGCTCCACACAAGCGAGGCGAAAACGTTCTCATTGTTCCGCTTTTAGCAAACTTTCAGGGCAGATTGCTACAGAGGGCGATCGCGGCAGGTTATATTTTTAAATGTTTCTTTTGCTGCCAAGTCGGCTAGCGCATAAACGCGAAGCAGAGTCTGAATGTTATTGTCTGGCTTGATGATCCATATGAGGCCAAATTGCAGTGAAGAGTTTTCCTGTTATGAGCCGCAGATTCGCACTTCATTTGATTTGTGGTGGAGTTTTCCAGCACGGGCCCGTAGGTGCCATTACTCAAAGTCATTGTGCTCATTTGATTACTCCAGTGTGACAGATGGGACTTCAGAAATAAACAGGCGCTATTATTTATGAAAATGACTTCATGGGCAATTACCAAGATGTGAGCTTGGGCTGATCGTCGTCAAAATTATTGTATTCTCCGAATCAGGATATACGACGTTGTTTTTGCTTTTCTCAAAACAAACAAACAAAAAAAAAGAAAAAGAAAAACAGATAATATAATAAACACATGACCTTGGAGCGCAGGCACTTACAGAGCAACACGTATGATTGAATTTTGCAATTTGCAGCAATCCAGATGAAATGATTCTAACAAGGTTCTCTGTGGATATGTTGACTAACCGCTTTTCGCCCCCACACGCCTGCATGTATCCAGTCAAAATAAAAATGCAGTGGGTTTCCATAAAAGTTCCTAGCACAAGCATCTGTGTGAGGATTGTCGTTGCATTCTCTGGAAATGAACCGAATCAATTGCGGAATGTGCTCAGATTGCATCATTCCCATAAAGGATTCCAGAGCCCCCAAACTGCATCAAACTGAGATGTACTGCAACCGGGTAGATAACAAGCCGGTTGAGGTATTTATAGTAGCATGCATATACATCTGTCTTAATTATTGTGTGCAAGTGGGCACAAAGTTGATCATTCATCTGCTCCTCATGGTCACAGCAGTCCCCACATGTATTATGTGATACGTTCCAAACCTTTTTTTGATGGGAGCGTTGATTTCGAGAGGGACGGCCAGCTGGCGGACTGTCACTCTAATTGAGAACATGTTTTTAACATACTGAGAACCTCAATCACATTTCGTGTGAAGAGCCAAGTTGTCAGTCAGCTGCGGTTTCAATCTGATAATTACCATCTGCTTTTGCAAAGGGAATTTGGCTGAGATTAAGATATGCCTTCACTACTTATGAACGTCTGCGTGCAGCCTGGCGTGCAGGGCTTCTTTTTAAACGCTCGGATTTCAAAGCCATTCATAAACCAAAATCACCTTGTAGATTTAGCAGGTTTACACTGAAGTTTCCTCCTTGGTGGTGAAGGCCAATTATAACGGATCGCAATAGCGACTAAAGAAACATCAAACCAAGCAATTACCATACGCATGATCACCTCTGATTACTTCCTCGGTATTTTTTGACTGGACATCAAAATCTCACATGGATCTGAAATGAATCAAAGAAGAGCAGCCAAGCTTAGTTTAAAACAGCTGGAGTTCATAAAGCCGGCTTTTGCCACTGCCCGTCCAGAGCTTGTTAGGCTTTGCCATCATGTGAAATCCTGCAATATGAATACACGCATGCACATCAAGAGAAAAGCTCTGTGAAATATGTGAAATTTTAGTATGTAAGCAAGAAAGAAAAAACCCAAATAAAAGGCAAATGAGTTTTATCCCCCATGAACCAACCTCATGGGTTGGCTAATGGAAATTCAGTTGAAAATTATCCAACTGCAACTGGGATTTTATATCTGCGTCGAACATCCCTGTTACAATCGGACTTTTTCGGTAATCAGGTTTTTATTCCAACATTAAAAGCCTATGATTTTTAGCATTTATTTATTGATTTTGTTTTTTTTTGGTGGAGGCACAGGATGAGTTGTTTATATGTTGCCGGGCTCTACCGTGCTGATGGTCTCATCGAGACCCTTCAGCTCACTGTGCGAAATGGAAGCACGCCTCAGTCATTTGCTTGCTCTAATTAATAAATGATATTTGGATGCAAAAGCTGCGGCGCAGCCGAGCGAAGAATCCACGTTGAACGTATTGCTCCGCTGCTAATACGATAATCTCTCACCAAACATATTTGCTGCAGCTGGAGTGTAAAGGGAGAACAATTGAGCGAATGGATGGAAATTAGTGAAAGTACCACATCATAGCTCTTTTGACAGTTTAGCAATATTTCTTTGTGCAATGCAGCTAATTCTGAACCGTTTCTAGCAGTAGTTTACTGTAGATCGCGGTGTTCTGACAATATTCCCATGTGACATGAGCCTAAAATTGTTTTCTGAGCAAAAATATGCTGAATGTACGCACCAGTTGGAAAATAATGTCCCCTGAATGACAAAGTATTTTGACCTGCATGGTGACATGATTGATAGATATATTGATCTCCATCATATTTCCACAACAGTATCAAAAACAGAAACCGTTCTCCTGTTAATGCATAAGAGTTGCGCCACGTAGCACACAGGGAGGCACGCCTGTTTATGGAGCTCAGATGCCCCCACCAACCAGTCAAGCTGCAATTTACATCCATGTCTGTCCATAATACTGTTCATGTCGTGAATTAAAAGGATGTCATCACTTCACCATTTAATCCGATTAAATATTTATGTAAAATGTTGTCATAATCGGTGCACGGTTCATGCCCAAAAGCATGAAAAACGAAATAAGCTACCTTAGGACATTCCTTAAAATAATGATATGCACAGGAATGATGCAGCTCACAGTGAAGTTGTACTTTGCCCTTTTGGATGTTAAATACCGTTTCATAATTTTCTGCTTTTTTTTGTGTGAAATTTTATCACATTTAGCAGATGATGTAGTGAGTAAGCAGTAAGCTCAGCTTTTGAAAATCACATCAGGTAATCAGTTAATCCTTTGACCTTTGTGCCAAATTAAAAACAAAAAAAAACCCTCCTGGTATTCCATAAATATTCCAAAGATGGGGCATATCTCAAGAACGTTGACCACTGACATTTTAGATATTGATATTTTTTTAGATATTGAATTTTGTCGACATCAGCGTGTTACACTGAGAGTTATTGGCGAAAAAAAAACGTGTTGCCTGAGGTAACAGTCACCTTAACCTTTTTTCACCCAAAATCTAATCAGTTCTAATCAGCTGGAGTTGGCTTTTTTTTTTTTTTGTCAGATTTGACTTTACCTCTCTGCGTTCCTGAGATATGACATTCACAAAAATGGATGTATGCATTTTCCTGCTTTAGACTCCCACATTAGCATATGTTTCTATCTTGTTCCACATTTAGAGGATGTAATTTATTCCAGCATTTGAACCTCTGTGTTTGAAGTGTGTGTCTAAATTGATGGAAGCGTTCAGTCACTGGAAGTTCTGACTGACACTTTGCGACTAAGTTCTATTCGTCCTTGGTTAGACATTTGTAGGCTGGAGAAGAGTGTTACACAGTTCAAAAACCAACAACAAACAAAGATGACCAGAGCTAACAGTGCCAGTAAACTTCAGCCTGTCAAAATGGATTGAATTAAAAAAAAAACAAAAAAAAACAACTTAAAATGTCCTGCAAACAGCTTTTGCAAACAGCTTTTGCGTTCAAAATTACATCAGATTCCGTGGCTCGCCATCTCCTTGGGGGTTGAAACGCATCAAAATAACAAGAGGCGCAAATTATGGATGCAGGTTTCCAAACAACAGATTGGACTTGCTTCAGAGGCACAGAGGCTTAAAAGACACTCGTCCCCGTCTTAACAACATAATGATTAAAAGATAAGCGGTAACAGCACACCTGCCCCGCCGGTGCTCTTCTATATGTTTCCACTGCCGTTTCAAAACTTCGCCGGCTTAAAAACTTCAGAAAAAAATGTTTCCATTGGAACAAGCTGCACGTGCAAATAGTGGACAGCGTCGGAGCGCTGGTGTGTGGGTGTGGACAAACGCGTCCCTGAAGGTCAGAGCGGCGCAATCACAATGGGTAAGTAATAATATTGAACAATTGGAGGCTTCATCCATAGTTAAGGGATTCAAGTACCTCAGCTAAAAGATGAAAGTATATGTTCAATATTTCACCGCCTGTACTAGAAAAGTAGGACTCCCAGCAAATCTTCAAAGCGGTAATAAATCTCCGCAGACAACAATAAGTGGTGTGTCAGACACTGGGCCGTGTTGACAAATAAATATTTATGACAGGGAGAGCTATAACAATTAGCATTGGCTTTCATCACGATTATGGGTTAAATTAACTCCACTCGCGGGGCTCCTCAAAGCCTTTTGAAAATTGAAACGCTTAACTGACAAAACAAGTGCACTCCTGAGACCGCAAAAATCAGCAGGGGCCATTCGAAATGCAGCAACTCGTCACTGAATGTCGAAACAAGGCCTCCAACCTAAATGGCCGTTTAGGCCGGCACCACATGGGCAGAGGTCCATGAATTCTTGTTTTAAAGTGACAGCCCACTTCATACTGCCGCCACTTACTGCACGAACATCACTCGACGCAAACAGGGAAATGTTAACGAGCGACGTCGACTAAAACCCCGTGACGCAACAACGCGCAGTTGTGGTGATCAACAGCAGCCCCTGCAGATCAAAATGGTAATCGCAGGATGCCGGCGCATATGAATATGCTGATATGTCGATGGGGAGCGAGCCGGCACTGCCGTAACGTGAGCTAAAGGGAGGGGTGGGAAAGCTGGTTCTCGCGCGAGGCTACGATGCTCGGCGTCTAAAGAAGCCCAACAGATATGAGTCACGCGGCGTTGTGTTTATTTAGTCTTGAGACACGACTCTGAATGTTTACGGCGGCCGCGCAGTGAACCCGCATCGCCCTGTGTGCAATTATCCGGCGGAAAACGAGGCAGTGATTTGAGCGGACCATATTTCAAGCGGCTTCTTGACTGATGAGTCGACTCATCGATATTCAAGAGGGACGTTCCAGACACATTTAATTATCCCGAGCCGAAAAAAAACAACAACAACGACATGACCTTAATCTATATTACTTTCAGCTAATAAAGTGGCTCCAGGGAATACTGGCCAGTCCCTGGATCCATCGCTTTGGTTTAAGCTGAAATATTTTATTAGCTATAAGGTTGATTGTAAGCTGACTACTCCTAATTTGGTGCCACCAAGGCAAGAACATAGACTCAGCTGGCTGTCGAGTAATTGGGGGGGTTACTGGTTGGGCCCTGCGGGTCCGCCAGAGACCATGATGAAATGTTCTTGACTGCCGCACATCAGAATCAGAAATGCGAGTGCGAGTGAGGCAATAGCAATGCAATGTAAAGCACTTTTCAGTTAAAAGGTCGCCGCCCTGAACACTGCGGCGAGCGTGGATAAAGGCGCCTGCCGAGCATCGGCGTGTTAGCGGCGCCACCGCTGTCGCTCACGCATTGATATTCACGTTAACCCATTTGTGGCGGCAGTTGGCTCAGAGCCCCTGCGGCGTGGCTGCCAGCGCTTGTTACAGTGTTTGTCTGTGATGCAGCTCCGTCGGCTCGCCTTGCACAGGAACCTCTGGTGACCTTCAAGCTGCAGCGCCGCAGCATTATGGATGAATGTGTGTGTGTGTGTGCGTGTCTGCTTGTCAATACTGACCCCTTCCTACTTCTGAACTCTGAGCTGCTGCGCTTATTTTTAGAAGCATTAGCGGCTGATTATGCAGTTGTGCTCCCTTCCGGGCACTAACAAGGTGTTGGGGTAGCAGATGAGGCCAATCTGGCGAAGCCTTGGCAGTGCAGAGTAGCACAGCATGTTCTGACAAGCACATACAGGAGCTCCGGCATGCTCTGCTGAGGTCCGAGACATCTGTCCAGGGCACCTCTGAGTGAATCTGTGTGCAGAAACTCACTCTCAAACTCTGAAACTTGACAAAGTAGAATTACCACCAAGTAGTTGTACGCCTCCACCGACCTGTCAAGGTCCAGTTTACATGTATAAATCATAGCTGGTGGGGCCAGGACTCGCGATAATAAATTGTACCAAAATTGTGCGAAATGTATTAATAGTAACAGCATGTTCTCTTCATTACTTAATCCTGTTAGATGTTTGTCTCAAATTTTCATTATTCATTAGTCACAGTGAAGTTGACCTCTGACATTGTGGATACGGTGTGCCATTTCGTTATTTTAGATTTTTCTGTGAAATTTAGCCATGATCAGCAGTCGGCACAGCGAGTAATGGCTGAAAACATGTTTTTGCAAGCTCACAAAGCCTCTGACCTTCGACCACCAAAAACAAATCAAGCCCAAAGTGAGATTTTTGCCAATTTGGAAATAAAACACCCGTAAATATTCTCTGGATGGAATGAATTTCTGAAATGTTGACCTTTGACCTCTTGGATGAAAAATGTGTTAATCATATAATTTTACTCTTTTAGACATTTGTGCCGAATTTGCACATTCCCCGCGTTTGTTGGCATGTAGAAAGACGATCCAGAAACATAAATGCCTGCATCCATGGCTGTAAAAAGGCATTTAAAAAAAAGCAGCCATGCATGCCAAAAACACGTGTAGCACACACTACGAGTAGAAGAATTTGATATAAATTGTAAGTTATTTCATCCAGCTTTTGTGCAAATCAAATGTGCCGAAATTCCCCAAAAAGTCAAATACATTTTGGGGAAATCGAACAATGAAGTGAACACAACATCTCTCCACAACCGAATACATCATTTTATGCTTTTTAAACAACTCAAACAGTTAATTCTGCAGTCTCAGTTCACTGTGCAAACCAAATTCATTCTTATCCTTTGGTCAGCGACTTGTTATCGGTTCAATAAAAAAATAAAATAAAATAAAATAAAACACAATGCACAAATGGGAGGATGAAGCATCCCATTCCATTTGTCAGAATGTCTCATTAAGTTTAAACACTAACAGGGTTGGATTTTAAACAATTGTGTTTTTTTTTTTTTTAATCATGCAAAAATGGCAAATAGTATCTGCGTTCTTATAATCTTTGGATTGTGGATTGGGGGATTTGAAGGTTTCACTTAGGTCAAATTAACTGAATCAAGAGGGAAGATAATGATAAATTGTAGAACCTTCTCCACTGGTAGTCAAAGTATGTGGTCCAATATTTTTCCGTACGCATTTTTGACTATTTTCAGGCAGGGAGATACTGTCAGGTGTTTCAATAAATCCCAATTATCCCCACTGAGAGGGAGGTAGGAACAAGAGAGGCAACAGAAATCTTTAATTCGAAGGGCGTCATTCTAAAATAAAACTGACGCTCAGCGACTGAATAATATGACAAAATAACTCCTGGCATCAGATGTCCAACTCAATAAATGCTTTGTGAAGTTGCCGGGCTGATTAAAAAACTTTCCGGCGTCAGACACTGGCATTTCAGGTGAGACGGGTTGTTTTGTTTGTTTTTAGAACCGGGTAAGATGAATCTGTCCCAGAATACATCCAAGGGATTTTGAATAAACTCCTTTGATTTCCTCCAAAGGGGGCGTCGGAGGGGTGGCGGAGAGGCCACGAGGAGGCTGAACCTGTCAGTTCGCTGTTTTTGTCAACCGAGCAGACAAAACAAAGCCAGACTCTGTCGTTATTACTTGCTATTTATGCGCTGATCACACGCCTTCCTTCTGACAGATGAGCGCTGCAAGTTACAGATAAGATTTTTTTTTTTCCCCCCAAAATCTATTTTAGTTGGTGGAACATTAGAAATAACCTACATGTTTACCCACATCATTCTCATGTTTTTTTTTTTTTTTTTTTTTTTTTTTTTTAAAAATTTATTAATTTTTTTT